>PVKN010011716.1:0-21383 GCA_004027915.1 Capromys pilorides
AAAACTTATTTATCTTAGAGCCATCTCTTCGGTATTAAACACATTTAAACAAATCTCATATGGCCAAGTTTAAGAAAATACTTTTGCTCCAAGCCTTGCCACTACTCTAATTGGTCTCCCTGAGTGTCCTCACAGATGAGTGTCTCTTTGACATTGTTTTAAGAAGCCTCTGAAAATGGTTCAAATCACCATTTCAGTTAGGTTTACTTCAAGATCACACCAAATAAAAGGTCAGTGTTGCCCAAATCTGAGTGTACACCAAATCACGAAGGGGTTTGCAAAGCAGGGATTCATCCCCACAGGTTCTCACTCAAGAGATTCCAGGAGAAATCCAACATCTATTTGATTTCAAGTAAGTAATGGTGAGAAGTCAAGGATGACTTCTTTTTTTGGTTGTGTTTGTTCAAATCAGCAAAAAGCAAAATATCATTAGAGGTGATCCCAAGGTGCAGTCCCCACTATGTACTCAGCTGGCACAATGAGGGCAAGTCCATGTGACAGCAAGGCCACGTGATTCAAGGCACTCATCCCAATAGTCCAGTGAGAAATTGGTGGCCAGTGGGAGTCATTGAAATGATGAGCCACTGTATGTATGTGCTGAAGAGGTCACCTTCCTAATCTGCTTCTGACATTTCTCAATTTATATCAAGAATCAATACTTGTTGCTTCCAACTCTTCCCCTTCTGTGCTCCTTGAATACATTTCAGTAAGATTTTGCCCTCCACATCTCCATGAATATTTCACTTATCAGGTAGCTCGTTATACTCATCACTTACTTAAGCTTCTCTCTTATGTACATCACGGCCTGCTCCTTGCCAGTCCCTTTGCTGATTCCATCGCTTCTCCTTCGTGCTTTAGTGGTACAGTGACCCTGGGCTCGGTCTTTGGTCTTTTCCCTATCAACCTATATTTGTTCCCTTGGAGATTTCATTTGTTTTGTGTAATATAGGCTGAAGGACTGACTCAGTCTCATTCAATTTGTTTTGTTTGTTCATTTCTTTGTTTTTGTATTTAGTACAGGGTCTAACGGGTTTACAGAGTCTCACTACATAGATCAGACTCACAGTGATCTTCCTGTTTTCAGGAAGATCCCAAGCGCTGAGATTACAGGCGTGTGCCACCATGACCAGTCTCAGTCACCATCTCAGCCCACTCCAGGGGCAGGGCTGGCACAGCATTCCAAGTATTCAGTCCCAGTCACTGCACTTTGTCTAAGCAGGTACTTTAGTTCGCTGGGCTATCTGGCCAGTCTGAATCTTACTCACTTTGGACTAATTAATTTACTAGAGGATACCTGGATTACAAGACTTGTCTCCACCTCACCAAACCTAGTGATTGCCTTTTCCCAGTGTTTAACATGAGAATTCAGAATTTTTTGTCTTACGCTTGATTTTTTCATGCCTTTAGAAGCTGGTGGCATCACACAGAACTCTAGGCCACAGAGCCTTGGGTATCCCCCTCCACTCATATATATTTCCCCAGGTTTGTGTCTCCATAAACCTAACACAGTGATGAGTTTCCAGATCTTCTGGCTCCTTGAAGGAATGCACAGAGGACTATCTTATTCTTCATTAAGATACTGTACCTTAAACCCATTGTAGTCTCTATGTGGAACATGTTCCCTGCAAGTATTCTGTTTTCTCATGTCAGACAGGTTCCTGTGGCATAGATGACAATTTGTCCCTAGGCCACTGCTTCTCACTTGCCACTTGTAGACAGGAATGGTAATGTGAAAACCTCCAAAATACAGGATGATGTCCTAATACGTTGGGGCAGTCCCAATGGATCTGGGGACCAGTTAGAAGGCCCTCTTATTCCTATAAGCCTCTGGCAATATGTGATTTGGAAACCACTAATTTCCAGTTTTTCATTCCTAGTCAATAATGATCCAAACCCATGCTCAGAGATAAAGATCTAATACTGATTACTATGCACTCTGTCCGGGATACAACCCAGGCACACAAGTAAAAAATGTTTAATGCAAGATCAACACATTAAAAATGCATAGTGAAGGTCTGTAGGAATAAGGGACCTTCTAATACAACCTCTTTGGTATTAAACACATTTAAACAAATCTCATATGGCCAAGTTTAAGAAAATACTTTTGCTACAGCTACTTTCTCTTTGTGCAATGAAAAGAAAGATCTGTACTAATGATGTTTAGGCAAGAAATCATGTATGCATCTTGTACTTTGAACAACTATGATGAAGACAACCTTATGCAATATGTTAACTATTATAAATAATAATAATAATAAAAATTTAAAAAAGAAAGTACTTTTGAGTATGTGCGTAAAATGTAGAGACATTTAAAGCACATGTCTCATGCTATAAGCTCAGTAGCTGCGGGGGCAACCTTCAGTGTGTGCCATATGGAGTTGTGGCTGTAACTGACTCCCCTGGAAAGACTCTCTCAGACTTCTTTAATTAGAACTAACATGCACTGAGGAGCCACAGGAGAGGCAGGGAGCCCTTTTATTTCAGTCAGTACTGTTTCTCAGAGAAAAGATTACCTTTCAAAAAAGTCTGTGTAGACTCTGTAACCTTCATGAAGAAGGTCCAACATGTTAAACTAATATCTCTTAATTTTTATAGTCTGAAAATGACCTCTAGGCATCATACTTCAGCAAAAAGCCAATTGTCCATTGTTCCACTGGAGAAAATTCTGGGATCAGGAGTGGCTTGGGACGTTTGTGATAAAAATAAAAGCACTTTTCATTGTGAATGGCAAACACAAGACCTAGAAGGAAATGTAATGGTTTGTTTCAATGAGGTGATATTCTTTGAAACCTTATCTCATGTGGGAAACTATTGTAAATTAACACACACTATAGACTTGAAAAATATCAGCAAAGAGCTACCAGAAACAAAGTATACAAGTAAAATTAGAATTCATAAGAGAAAAAGATTGGCTTAGATTGAACACCAAAATTACATGCCTTCTATGTGACAAAATAACATAAGCAAATTTAAAATTCAAACAGCAAACCTGGGTAGGTGAGATTGCAGTATATACATACGTGAAAATGAGAGGTAATACTCACAATATGGGAAAAACTCTTGCAACACAATAAAGAAGAAATGTGTGAAATATCCCAGATGAAAGTTAAGTGAGTGCAGCCCATATACACAATGAAATATTAATCAGCTCCATAAATGAAATCCTGCCATTTGCCTCAATGGGTGAGATTAGATACATAGCATTAAGTGAAATAAGCCAGGTATGGGACAAATATCCCACATTTTAACTCATTTATGGAAGCTAAATAAGAAATTTTGATCTCATGCAAGAGGAGAGAAAATATTGGTTATTCACAATTGAGAAGGGAAAGAAAGTGGTCAGGAGACAAAAATGGGCAACCGAGAAGTAAGTACTAAGATATAGTTAGACAAGAGGACTTAATTCTGGTGTCAGGGTAATTGTGGTCTACAATAGCCTATGATAGATTTCAAAATAACTAGGAAAAAATAGTCTGATCTGAATGTTCCTGACAAACAGGCATAATATGTGAGGAAATGGAAATGCTAATTACCCTAATTTAATCATTACTCATTGTATACATGTCAACCCCTCGTACTGTAGTCCATAAAAATGTGAAAATACTGTAGGTCAATTTAAAAATATTTTAAACCAAGCATGATGTTGCACTCTAGAGGAAAATGACCAGGTCGAGGCCAATTTGAGCTACATGGTGAGATCTTACCTAAAAATCCTGGGAGGAAAAGATGATAGAATGGGGCATTTCATAATCATGAATGGCTCCAGAATATTAACCCAAAGCAACAGGTACACATCTCTATGAGGTTACGTGAATACTGGGGACACTGAGATCTTAAAGATCACATCTTAGGAGAGAAAGAAACCAGATGAAACCCAGAAATACTGTAACTTCAAAGACGCATGAGCTGATGGACACAGCACATCGTGGCACTAAACTAGTGGTGGCTCAGAGAGGGAGGAGGAGCTTCCCCTCTCCCAGGCAGTGCAAGGCATAGCATTCTTTTGGGAGTACCTGACCTGTGCAGACAGCAGATCTGACTATAACAATTTAGCCAGAGATAGGGGTGATAATCCCCCTCCTGTCCCCACAGATTTGGTTAAGATCAAATCAGGAAGCCATTATAGAAAGAATTAATAACAGTATCAAGAAAGAATTCAAATTAATTCTACTTGTAGATGATGTGATCCTATAAACAGAAGACCCAAGACAATGCCACCAGAAGACACTTCAGGGTGATAAATTTAGCACCATAGCAAGTGACAAAATCAATACACAGAAATAAATAGAATTCCTGTACACACAAGGAAATAAATCAGGGGGAAAATATTCTATTTACCACAGCTTCAAAAACTTAATTACCTGGGAATCAACATAACCAGGGAAGTAAAAGACCTCTATAATGAAAATTACAGAACTCAAGAAAAAGATTGAAGGGTATTGCATTAGCTTTGCTGTTGCAGAGACACAGTTTCTGATAGGCTGAGTCCAAGGTAGAAACATCATGGCAAAAGGGTGTGGTGGCTCAAAGCTGCTCAGTTCATGGCACCTAGGAAGCAAAACGAGGGAGAAGTGCCAGAGAGGAGTGGGCAAGGGACCCTATGTAGTGCCTATGTCCCTCCCCTATGACTCACCGAGTCACACCTACAAGCCTGCTTCCTAATTTGCTAGGCATTTCTTCATTCAGTGAAGTTAACATATCATTAGTAACAATCACAAGGAATTAGACAATGCAAAGACATCTCCTATTTCTCTACTCCTAGATCATTAAAATGATCACATTACCAAATATAGTCTACAGATTTAAATGCAGTCCCTATTAAAATACTAATAGCTTTTAGGGAAACAAATCCTAAAATTTATATGAAACCAGAAGAGACCTAGAAGAGCTAAAGCAGCTCTAGAAGAAAGAGAAAACTAGGAGGCCTCACAATTTCAAATTTTAAATTATACTACAAAGTAATAGTAATAAACAGCATTGTACTCACACAAAAGCAAACATGTAAACCCAGTGGAACAGAAGAAAAGACACAAAGACCATCCAAGGAAACTTCAGCCATCCTCTCCTCTCTGGCACTTCTCCCCCATTTTGCTTCTTAGGTGCCCTACACTCTAGCCACCACACCTTCTGCCATGATGTTTCTGTCTTGGACTCAGCTTATCATGGACTGGTCTTTGACAAAGAGCATACACTGGAGGAAAAAATGGCTTCTTTAACAAATGGCGCTTTGAAAATTAGCAGAAAAAAATTAAATCCATATCTCATACACTATACTAAAATTAAAATTGGGGGGGAATCTTAAACTTCTGCAAATTGAGTTCATTAAGTAAATTGGCATCTCTATAAAATATGGACTACTGCACAGCTATTAAATTAATTTTGCTACTGGTCAAGCAATGGCCGTGACTCATCCAGATGGCTGACACTGACAACAGTTCTACCAAGCACTGTACATGGTTTCAAAGTAAACCCTGAGGGGATTTGACTGAGATTCAAAAGTTACACGTTTTGTTATGCAGGTCTTGCTTTAACTTGCCCTTAACCATCCAGCAGAAAAGTTTAACCACGAGGCATAAAACATCAAGCTAGATTAGTGTGCTGAGCTGTAAAACGCTTAAATCAACAGCTTCTGACATTGCCAGTTCTGCCAGTAACCCACTGCAATTATGGAATACTACACTATGTATACAACTACTTTTCTCTTAGTTCAATGAGAAGAAACTTTTTGTACCAACAATGATTAGAAAAATTATTATGTCTATATCCTGTGCTCTGTTTAACTACTATAAGGACAACAATATGCATTGTATCAATTATTGGGAATGTACTACTAACATGTTTTCAAAAATGCCACATTGTTATTTCTTATTAAAAGTAATAAATAAGTAAATAATTGCAGTAAAAATAATTTATTTATCCTAGCATTTTGTAGAACTTTTGTTAATGTCAGCCATCTGGATAAGTCATGGCCATTGCTTGATCAGTCTGCTCTTTATGAGAGCCTGAGAGAATTTTTCTCTCTAGGTGACTCTCCTTAGGCACATTATATATTGTTGATACCTTTCCTTCGTGGCCCCAGAATCTTCTTGAACAGAAAATTTGGGACACTATATAACTGTTAAATGGTAGTTGATGGATATTTACATGGACTGTTTCCTCATCTGTGAAGCAAAAGACAGATTAAAGATGATTTTTTATCACTTTCAATTACTTTTTTCTACTTTTTATGTAGATTTTCTTTGGCTTCAGATTGGACTTGAAGGTGTTCAGTCTGCACTTGAAAGAAAAGCAGATGGGAGAGATGAGGAGAGATCACTGTGTTAACAAGATTTATTTTCAGGGAACAATAGCATGTGAATGATGCCAGAAGAATTATGTGATATGATAACATCCAAAACATTCTACTTCCTTCAAAGAAGAAATCACACAGCATGTGCAGACAAAGGTGGGACCAAGGGCCACAACCAACAAGAAAATGATAATCTAAAGCTGGTTCCAGCACCTGAATAAATTCACAAACATTTGCCCATCTGCTGAAAAAACTCACAATCCTGTTGCAAGTACCCTCAGAATCCAAAGAATGATAGCAGAGAGGGCAAATACCAGGTTAGCATTGTCCTCCCTCTCAGCTGTGGAGCTCATCCTAAATTGGCATCCAGCGGTTCCTCCTTTCTGAATCAGTTGGTCCCTTCACATTGCGCTTCTCAGCCCTGCCTCCAGCATTTTATGTTCATCCCTCCCACTGCTCCATGTGGTGAAGGAAACATCTTAGGTCTGAAGGTGAGAGGGGGAGAGAAAGGGAGAGAGAGAGAGAGAGAGAGAGAGAGAGAGAGAGAGAGAGAGAGAGAGACATGAAGGGAGGGCAGAGAGGGAGGGTGGGTGAGACAAAGAGAGGGTCTAACCAGACATATGAAAGTCAACTGAAAAATCGAAGCCTGAAGTCCTTGAGCTCTTAAGTTCTCCTTCTATACTGAGAAGCTGATTAAGAAGTAGAAATAGAATGTTCACACTACATGTTGTTTATTTCTTCCCTGCAGCTTTTTCTTAGTCACCCTTCATTCCAATTCTTAGTAAAAAGTAAATCAGTATCCATTTCTTTATAATTTAAAAGATAGTACCCTGAATTCATTGTTAGGCACATCATGTCAGTCTCTTGCTGTTGTATCTGGCCAATGTCAGTAATATTCAAATGTAATCTCCCAATGTTGAAAGACCCCAAGGTGTGCTTTACTTTTGAGAGCCTGATAATTGATTCAGTGAGTGAATATTTCTTGGATCTTCATCCTATCATCGAGGCAAAGTGACATTTGCTAATAAGCCTACTGTCCCATTTCAATATGCTATAGTTTTAGATGTCCTGGTCACCTTCAAGGTACTTTCTTTGCTCAGGAGTAAGAAAATCACACTTTTGGTAAGAGCTGAAGTCGCCTGCCAAAGGAGCAACTGCAGAGCAACGCAACTCCGAGCTGCTGAAGTCTGCGTTTATTAAATGAACATCATGCAGTCTTTGCAGTCAGAGTCCCAGAAATGAATTGATCCGCGAGAGGCCTTGCCTCCCTTCCCATGGCATTCTTTCCAGAGGCCATCTCCAGCTACGTCCCATACCAACTTGCAAGGAATGACAAATTTCCTGCTGGGGACTGCAGTGCCACTCTGTTCTCAGCAAAGCACACACTTCTTTTGGCATGGGAGTGAGTTTTTGTTTCAACCTGGAAGCAAAGTGGTTCTGTGTGCTCTCCTCTCAGACCATGAAAATCAAGAGGCAGAGTACTGCTTTCCAAAGTCTGTGCTGCAGCAACAACTAAAGCACTGGATTTTAAAAATCTGTATAGAAATACATGGCTAAAAATGGTAAATTGTTCATAATTTTGAAACAGTAGCTGAAAAATTCAGCTCAATTCTATCAAGGCAAATAGTGATGGAGTATGATTTAATAACCACTGTGCCCATTTTGGGGATTTCCCTAGCCTTTGTCATCTTCTTTTTTTTTCCCCAGAACTGGGGATCAAACTGAGGACCTTGCACCTGCCAGGCAGGCACTTATGCCCCTGAGCTATCTTCCCAGCCCTCCCTTTGTCTTCTTCTTTCTACTTCTTCAATTTTTTTTCCAGCCACATCTCCCCAGAATTCTACAAGTTGAAATTTAATGGAACACTAGTCCTTTCTCCTCAAGCCTTGGAAGTAGAATTCCACAGATTGAAAGCTCCACATGGAAAAAGCACAGGTATAGGGCTTACTCTCTTCTCTGATGAAAGAAATCTGGCAGTTTTCAATGTCTCCAACCATGCAGTCTGCACCACACCTCCATGCCTACGAAATGTACGTTCCCTTGGCAAATACCTACTATATGTCCAATCTGAGAACTTCAAAATCACAATAAACTAGACACAGTGGTGTACTCATGTCATCCTACTAATTTGGGGATCTGCGAATTTCTTAAACCCAGAAAATTGAGACCACCTAGGCAATATGACAAGGCACCATCAGGAGAGACAGAGAGACAGACAGACAGAGACAGACAGACAGACAGACAGACAGACAGACACAGAGAGATAGAGAAAGAAAAGAATCCCAAATCTACAACAAAACTTTATAAAAAGGATCTGCCATTCCATGACCTGAGGCCTGCATTTACTTGGGTTAAAAGTAGGCTTGGCTTCAGTGTTCACTGTCTTATGTGGTATCATTGTGTTCCTGTTGTCAATCTATTCTAAAGCATCCTTCTCACAACATTTTCTCACTAGTTTCATATCATAACAAACACGTAAGCTCTGCAGGAGAAACACAAGGTGCAGGAGGGCAGCCCAAGCCCACCTCCTCATAGTCAGGCAAAGGTCTCCGCCATCTGTCCTACTCTTCTGCTCCCACCTCCAGTTGCTTTATTTCAGTACATGAAAGTGCAAGCAGCAGATGTATTCTTCTTCTATAGCTTTCCATCTAACTGTACCCTGAGATAAAACTTGGAAAGATGAAAGAAAGATTTGAGGCAGAACAGGACCAAATCAAGATAAAACTGTGAGGCTGACAAGGTCTCCCTTGGTTGTCTTCCCGTTTTGCATTTTGGAAGCTTCCTCCATCCAGGCTGTGCACACCTTGCCAGTACACCCGATCCTCATGCCATGATCTTAGCTGAGGCTAACCTCTGCAGGGTCCCCAATTGATTTGTCCTTCCTGAAAAGCAGCTATCCAAATCTCTCCTTACCAATCCAGTCTTCATAAACTCTCTTCTCCCATAAATGCAACAAAATGTCATACATACTGTTTCATTCTTATCTCTTAGAAACTTGGCATTGCCTCCAAAAATAAGTTAATGAAATCAATAGGTGCAAGCGGGTTAATGCTAACATCATTTGTTTGTTTTACTCAGTTAACTAATAACTGCTAAGTTTTACTGAGAATAAAGTCTCATACTGCAAAAAATGAATAAAGCATGATTCCAGCATTAAGGGAGCTTACATTCCAACTATAAGGAGGGTACACACCAAATATTAAACAAAAAATTATGATACAGGTGCTATAATAGAAGCATGTAGGAACTGATAAACACTGGACAGGAAAAGGAAAGAGGACAATCCATAAAAACACCTGGAAGTAAACCTAAAAATATGGCTGATGGCTAGTCCTAAAAAAACTGTGTCATTCTGATTCTTTTGATACGTTTCTGCAAGCAGAAAATGTAAACAATTGTATTTGAAGATCAATGGTCAGAGGAAGTGACTAGAAGAGGGCAGAGCTTGGTGTGTACCTTGGGAAGGGCAGGCTTTGGGTCAGGGAAGTCCTGCAAAAGCATCCTGGCTTTCACCCTGTGTTATCGTGACGCTACAGTTAGGAAATAAGTCCTTTCTTTCTTTCTTTCTTTCTTTCTTTCTTTCTTTCTTTCTTTCTTTCTTGTTTTCTTTCTAGATGGTGCCTTGCTATGTTACTCTTCAGTCCATCCTACTATTTTTCCTTCCTTCTCTCCTTCCTTCACCACTCCCTTCCTACCTCTCACCTTCCTCTGTCTCTGTCTCTCTCTCTCTCTCTCTCTCTCTCTCTCTCTCTCTCTCTCTCTCCAGCTATTTTAAAAACCTTTTCAGACAGCACAACCATGTTAGAGAATTTTAGGAAAAACATAAAATATTCTTGAAAAACAATTTTAAATGAAATAGTCCAGAAGTATAACATCTTTATTTGCTTAGAAAAAAAATCTATGAGTAAAAATTATGAGAAAGGATAAGTTTGTAGTTATATTCACATATTAGTAGCAGTTAACAAGTGAAAAGAGGGGCCGGCAACATAGCTCAGTGGTCTAAAGCAGGTGCTTATGCAAGCATAGGCAACCACAGGGCCCAAGGTTCAATCCCTGGAACCACATGCCATAACAGTCCCATCCAGAAGGTAAGCTGAGCCCAGCCACAAAACAAAATACCTAAGCAGACTAAAGCACCTGCTGAGGCAGGAGCAGAGCCTGGAGTTTGATCTCCAGTGGAGACTGAGACTGAGTGTGGTAGTGTGTGCCTGTAATCCCAGCACTTGGGAATCTGAAATCAGGAGGATCACTATGAGTCCAATCTTTGCAGTGAGACCCTGTAGGCTCTATACTAAAATAAAACAAAACAAACAAACAAAGAGAAAATGATGAAAAGAATGAAAATGCATTTAAAAGGTATATGATAATAACTACAATTTAGAAATTAGCAATGGGGTCATTTTCATTTTTAATAATAGAAGCATTTCACGTAATTATGATAAAACTAAACATTTAATGCTATATCTCCTTAAAAAAATTTAAAACAATTACACATAATTTGATATTCATAGATAAGCACTACGGTAAAGGCTGAGCCAAAGCGTATACAATTGCAAAGCAATTGCTGGTGGTGGGAGTAGCAGAGAGTGGTATTTGTTAAGTTTATTATGAAAAATGTCTGAAGTTTTTCCAAAAGTGCAGAATTAAATTCAATCCTGTTGCTATCTAGGGAAAGTATTAACTGAAATGGACATGTTATTTAGGAGTCTGAAATTATAAATGGCCTTTCTGCATTATTTTACATTCAACTAATCTCCTGTAACTGTTACCTCAGAAATACTAGCTCCCACCTATATGTTCTCTCTGATAAAGACCATAATTATCTTATGCATGAATTTCAAATTTTTCCAAATAATTTCCTAAAAATGCATTCTCAGTAGAATTATGCATACTGGCCCACAAAAATGCAAGTAAGAAGCTACATGTAGTTTCCAATTTAAAACTTGAGTATATGTCAAAAATGAATCTGAAAATTGGTTAATGAGGAAGTATCTTCTTGTAGAAATACATGTGAGTGGCTTCCTGTGCTGCTCCCAGCGGTAAAGGCAGACAGTAGGCACCCGAACCAGCATTCCCATAGCAAAGCCTCAATTTTGGATCTAAAGAAAAGGCAATGTTTGGTAGTAGAGGGAGAAAGAGGATATAAAGAGGTTTGTTTCTCTTTCCTAGCATCTTACTCCCTTTGGGCTGCTATAGTGAACCATAACTTGGTGACTTGAAAACAACAGAGATTTACACCTCACAGCCTGAAACGTGGAAAGTCTAAAATTGAATGCAGACAGACCTGTTGCTGGACAAGAGCACACTTCCTCGTTAACAGATATTTTTTTTTTTGGACTTTTTTAAGTTTTGGTGAGCTAGCAGTGATTTTATGATCCTTACATTTATTTTATTTTGTATATATAAAGTATATGTGATGCTTTGATGTAACCTCAATAATCAAGGCTTACTCTATATTTATTCAACTTCTTTAATATTAAGATTCCACATGTAGGGGCCAGAGAGATAGCTTAGTGGAATAAAGCACCTGCTTAGGCAAGCTTAGGCAAGCACAGGGAACGTGGTTTGATCCTGGGCACCATATGCCTTGCAAGGCCCACCCCCAGGGCAGGCTGAGCTGGCCAGAGTCTGGGCATAGTGGCACATGCCTATAATTCCAATCCTGGGGAGGCTAAAAGCAAGAGGATCTCTAGGAGTCCGAACTGTATAGTAAGACCCTACAACAACCAAATATATAATAAAATAATAATAACTAATAATAAAATTCATATATAAGTGAGTTCATATTTTCTTTCTGTGTGGATTTATAATTTCATCCACGTTATCACAAATGACAGTATCTTCTTCATTTTTGAGGAATAATAATATTGCAGGTGTGTGTGTGTGTGTGTGTGTGTGTGTGTGTGTGTATGACAATATATTTATTCGTTCACCTGTTATTCATCTGTCAGGGAACATTTAGGTTGTTTCTATATCTTAGTTGCTGTGAATAATGCTACAACAAACATGGGCATACATATTTCCCTGCTATGTACTGGTTTACTTAAGTATACACTCAACAGAGGGATTGTTCAGTCATATGAAAGTTCTAGTTGCAATTTTTTGAGGAAACTCCATATTGCTTTTCATAATGGTTGCATCTACTATGTTCTCACCAGCAGTGTGAAGGGGCTCCCTTTGTTCATGCCCTCACCAATACTTGTCACCTGACATTTTAATCATAGTCATCCTAAAAGGTGCAAGGTGGTATCTCATTATGGTTTTGATTTGCATTTCCCTGCTAATTCATGATATTGGGAACATTTTCAAAGACTGGATGGATGACCATTTTTGTAAATATTTTTTAAAAAGCTTGCTCAGGCTCTTTGCCAACTTTTAAACTGGCTACGCAATTTTCATGTCCCAAAGGCTCTATCTCTCAGTATCTAAAGATGAGCATTCAACATGTGAATTTTAGAGAGACATAAACATTCAGGTTTGTATCTAGGATTAGGATCATTCTACAGGAAAAAGATTGAAAATGTGTCAGCTCTTCTCCCACCTCTCATTTGGTATTTCCCCCTCCCCACTGGTTCCCCCCTGCTGAGGTCCTCCATGATTCACAAGATAGTCTTTGTGGCCCATTTTATGGCCTACTTCCCTCCCAGGAAAGTGCTCCAAGTTTCAAAATACCTTCATTACCTCCACCCCAATCCAACCCCACTGCCTCAGCAACCAACCCCAGCAGAAGGGGAGTCAGCCTTGAGGAGACATTCACAGCTAGTTAGCTCTGCCACTTATAATTTTCACCATTGGCCAGGATTATTCATCTTAAGGGCAGCGGCTCTCCTAATTGCTTCTTCTGTCTCTGAGAAATCCAATTGCAGGGTGGGGTGGGGTGGGATGGATTTTTTTTTTTTTTTTTTTTTTTTTTTTTTTGTATTTTAGGGAAGGGTCTACAGAGTGTTCAGCGTCTCACTACTAGATCCGACTCGTAGTGATCCGCCTGTTTACAGCCTCCCAGGAGCTGAGATTACAGGTTTACACGCCACCACGCCCAGTCTCAATTGCTGTCTCAGTGCACCCCAGGGGTGGGGCTGGCAGGCCAGGGGATTGAAACCCCGGTCCCTGTGTCTGCTTGCAAAAGCTTTAATCTGCTGAGCTATTTGGCAGGCCCTTCAAATGCTGTTAAAGAAAAAAAAAAAAAAAAAATCAGTAAATTACCAGATGACCATTTGTATCAGGGAATGAGCTTGTAACGTGTCTGAACGGCAGAAGTCTCTGTCGCTACTATTTCTTGCTCCTGTGTCAGTTTTAAATCTGGTTTTTAAAAGCTATCTATGGTTGATTTCTCTCCTTTTGTCTTTCCTTTAATGATTTCCAACATGTTCCCTCTAAACACCCAGCAAACTCTTTAACTGAGACTTGTTTCTTTTGAAGAAGTTGCTATTTTTCACTGTCCTGTTCTAATAATAAAACCAGGTTACCTTCCTTGGGTCTCAACTTGGATCAAGAGGCAGCCTGCGAAGGACAGCAGCGAAGGCTCAGGCGAGACTAATGTGCTGGTGCTGCCTGCGGACCGGCCAGCAGGTGGTGATGGACCAGTCCGCTTGCCGCGGGCTCTCAGTCTCCAGTATGCACCGTCAGGTGGGATCAAATACGAGTTTTCTCACTTACTACCTGCAAGGGCAAGTGATCTTGGGCAAGTTATTTTAACTTCAGTTTTCTCCCCTTGAAACTGAGTTAAATCTATCAAAGAATCTCCGTGATAGACCTAATATTTGCAAAGACATTAAAATACTCAGGTATTTGTTCTTCTCCCCTTTGCTAACACTGTCTTCAGCTGCTGGATACTCAGCTGAGTTTATAAATACGGTCCCAAATACCTTTCTTGTTATTTTCTCTTAAATTACTATTGTTCGGGGTTACTTAAATATTACTAAATCCACTTTTTTCTCTGCAGCATTACTTGTTTTCTCCATCTCTAAAATGGCACTTGTTATAAGATGTTTGAAACAAATTTAATAGAGCAGGACAATATACATCAGATTAAATGTACACAGCATTCATAAATATTCTTCACGTTCAGAAATGTTAAAACTAAAATTTAGAAAATTTGAATACATGAAGCAGTTTCTGCTTTATTTTTCTACCAATCAAGAAGTAAGTTACATAAAGTAATGCAATGCTTGCCAAGTCCCTTTGTTCTTCAAAGGCTTCAACTGGCACAAATTCCTCTTTTTTTTTTTTTTTTTGAGACGGGGTATTGCTAAGCAGTTCAGGCTGGCCTTGAACTCACTTTTGTCGCCCAGGCTGGTCTCAAATGCACACCTGATCCCCCTGCCTCAGCCTCCCAAGTGCTGGGATTACAGGTGTGCACCACCACATCTGGCTACCTCTTGATTCCTGAAAATTCCCAATGTACATACTTTTTCTGGATGTTACCTGCAGCCTGGGAACCCCACCAGGCCTGGTTTTATGCCTTTGTCTGCAATCTCAACACAAGAGTAAATGAAGTTCTACTCCTTTAAGAGTTTCCTTCAGAAACAACCCCCACTCCCCAAAGCACCCCTGTAGGAGACATAAATAATGTCAACAAGCACCCTAGGCATCTATCTTAGTCTGCTTTGTATTGCTTTAAATAAATGAGTCTGGGTATTTTATAAAGAAACAAGACTTATTTGGGGTTTTAGAGTCAGGGACGTCTAGATTCTGTTCAAGTATCACAACATGGTGGAGAGGGAGAAGCAAATATGTGCAAAGAGAAGGTATGGGTATGAAAGACATAGGGAGAAGCTGACCAGGTTTACTATAACCCACTCTCTTGGTAACTAGTCTAGGAACAAGAGACCTAACTCACCACTGTAAGACCTTATCCAGTCTGGCGTGAACTAACTCAGCCTCTCAAAAAAACCTAATGTCGATCCATTCCTAAGATCAGTGCCTATATCACCACATCGCTCCCACTAGGTGCCACCTCTTCTAGGTGCACTACCTCTCCAGGGAGTGTGAGCCCAGCTCCCAGGGGGCCATGGCACATGACCTTGGAGGACAAAACATAGCAGCAGCGTTGTTCTTAAAACATCTTCTGGCCACCCATGACTGTGGAGCTTTACTGTCCACATTTGCATATTTGAGACTTTATCTAAGTAGTGCCATATGTTTCCTCTTACTCTTCCTCTCTATCTCCTGCCCAAGAACAAAGCAGAATTCCTTACTACCATGTAGAACTTATTCTCCTTAATGCATAGTTAAGAAAAATACATGTAAGTTAGCAAAAATGACACAAATTTGGTCAAATTTGGTCTATATGGAGTACTGGTCTTGCCTTTAGAAAATGATTCTGAACATGTTTCTTCTTACATCCTAAAGTTAATTATGTTCAGCCTCAATTTTCTCATATCTCAGACAGGAAACATAAATGTTACTTGACTTTTTTCTGGTTGTTTTTATTATTGGTCTCTCATTCAGGAGTAGGAAAAGCCAACTTTCAGGTTTTTTTATTTTTTTTCCCAAGTTACATACTGCTTTTCCCTTGTCCAGTAAGTATAATACCATTGAAAAACTTTCTACCTAAATAGAAGTTATCATTAATAATTTTTATTTTCAAAAATGTTAACAAAATCACCTCTAAATGATATGCAAAGTGGACAAACTTAAGAACCAGGAAGGCTTTTTTTACCCTCTTGAATTTTCCTTAGTCTTTTTTTATCTCCCTCTCCCCTCTCTTTTTCTTGCTCTGTCTGTCCTGCTGTCTCTTCCTTCTTCCCTTCCATCTTTTCCTCCTTCTCGTTCTCTGTTCCTCTGCTTCGTTTTCCTTTCCCTTCCATTTCTCCAAATAAGAATAATAATGCCCACCTGAACACGCTATTGTAAGGAGTGGAATGCAGATGTGATACTGTAAATGTGCAGTGAGTGAGCACCTAGGTTGAGTTGTGCCAGTTCCTGATTAATATTCTGTCATATCAATGGCCCTGCAGGCATTCCTATAGAATAAGAGCAGACAGACTTCAAGGGACCACTCTGGCTGTACTTGGGGGAAAGGAGGCACCATATCACCACTGCATTTACCACTAAAAAATGGCCACAGTAGATTGCATGTCTATGTAGACCAATGGTGGAGAGCCTATGGTGTGCTTGCCACAATGGGTGCTTTGTGTCATTGAAAGTTCATCATCACTGACCTAGACCATCTATCCCCAACATGTGTTCCAGTCCTCGGTCTAACCCATGTGTCCTATGAAGCAGGGGAAGTGTTTTGAAAGATCTCTGCAGATGAAAATTAGTGAGTCAGCTTTAAGCATATTAAAACCGAGATCCTTTCTAGCAGAAAGCTAGAGCTCCAGTGAAGCCCAGACAATGTGTGAAAGTTCAATGTGAATGAGCTCCTTTACTTTTAAATTCAGCCACGTGCAACCAGCATAGCACTTAGCATGGGATAGATATGCAACAATTTGTCAATGATCAATTAATGACACAGGTACCACCTACTTACAACCATGCCTTAGTATCTTAGTCACTTTCTCATCACTGGAGAAATATCTACCAGCCACACCTTAAAAGAGGAGAGGTTTGTGTGATGGGTTTAGTCCAGAGTCAGCTTGTTCAAGGCAAAATGGCATAGGAGAAGGGCAGGAAGAAGAACACTGTTTAATCTGGTAGCCCAGACGCAGAGAGGGAAAGGAGAAGCAGGGAGAAGAATCCAACCTTCCAGGTCACTCCCCAGTAACCCACACCCAACCGGATCCCACCTCCTAACAACACATTCAGCCATTGCACTCACTGACAAATTAACCTGCAGACAAGTACAGTTCTGCAATGAACCGATCACCTTTCCAGCACAAGAGACTTTCGGGGCACTTTGAGAATCTTAACCCAGAACACCGAGATTCTCTGGAAGTGAAAAGAGTGATCCAGTCAGAATTAGCCAAAAATGTTCAATATCACACTTGATCAAATCTAGCAAATCTACCTTATTTAATATTATGGTAACAGTCAACCAGCATGACTATTTTATTTGTGAATTAAATTCCCAGATTGGTTATCCAGCTATTTTCTAAACTTAAAGGTTCACATGAATACAATACTAGGAGGTCAATTTTTAATTAGTAAGTGTCCCTCGGTTATGATATTTAAATTAAAGATAATTATTTCTCATTTTTAATCAGTTTTCTGTAGAACAATTACAAAGATATAGGCCATACATCGACAAGTAAAAACTTTAAGCAGCACATTGATTTTTTATTAGGTAGCACATCAGACTCTGAATAAAACCATTATGAGACATAAAAGTAGTATATGTTGTGGCAAAGTTCACAACATTAACAGTAACCCAGCTTTCTCATATCTCCATTCTCAAATTCTTGAATATCATTTTATTCGCTGATACTAAAGCCTGAAGAATTTATTCAATAGAAAGGTGTGAGTGCATTACTTCTGTCACTAGAGGGCAGGAAATTAAAGTACATTATTTCTAAAACCCACTAAAGGTAAAAATGTTTTTAGGGAATTATAAGGATTTCCTAAATGATCTACTCAGTAAATAAATATTGTCCTAATAAATAATTCATAAGCATTAATAAATGCAACCAACGCTAAATTCAATTGTTTTACTTTAATAATTTTTATAGGAAAATATGAATTTTTACTAGATGATAGCCTTAAGAATGAATATTCCTTCTAATATACAAGATATCTTTTTAAAAATAGTTTTCATTTTTTTGTGAGGAAAAATATATCCCTTCTTGCTTTTTGCTGTGGCAACTCATCATGCCATGGGTTTCTTAGAAGTTGACTTAACCTGTTAATTCTTCATTTAATTGTTTAGATTTTAAACAATGAAACTATTTTTTTAAAGTATGTATGTATGTATGTATGTATTTGTGTGTGTGTGTGTGTGTGTGTGTGTGTGCAGGGTCTCACTACATAGCTCAAACTCGTGGTGATCCTTCTGATTTCTGCCTCCCTAGTGCTGGGATTACAGGTGTGCGCCACCACACCCAGACTCTTTCACCAGCTCAGCGCACTCGGGTGGGACCAGCATGGCCTGCGGTGCCAGGGATAGAACCCTGGCTCCTGTGCTTAGCTAAGCAAGCGCTTAGTCTGCTGAGCTATACTACCGGCCCATGGAACTACTTTTGATTTCTAGTCACCTTCTACATGGTTTTCAGAGGCCCTTTCCTAATTCACATGAATTTTAGCACCTTCTGGCATGAGATCTCCAGGTAAAGATTGTGAAAGGTTTATGTACATCTAAAATGTCCAGAAGGACATGAAACAGTGAAGGTCCATTCCTTCCTGTATACTTTGGATCCAAATTAGAAAGTCAAAATAATATAACAAAAATGATGTATTAATTATGTAGGCAAAGAATTCAAATCACATGATTTCGGCCTTGGGTAGCCCATTTGTCCCAACCCTAATGTGACTTAATGGCAAAGGAACTCTCAGATGTGACTTTAGTTAAGAACCTGAAGATGGAGAAAATTGTCTTGATTGTACAAGTTGACCTAATCTAATTACACATGCTCATAAAAATCAGAAGAAATGAGGGGCTCCCACATGGCTGATTAGAGAAGGTGGCACATCAGAGGCACTCAGGCACAAATTACTGAGAAGTACAGGTAGGCGGGAGAGGCAATCACATTAAATGGAAAAGATGACTCACCCAGAAAACTTCAGAATTGTGGGTCACTGGAAAGGGGAAGTGGGGCTGCTGCTGCACCTCCTCAGCTAGCACACAGGGGAATAATCATGCCCTGTGGGGAATAAATCTAACGCCTGAAGGAAGGAGCCAGTGCTGCAAGTCCAACTCCAGGGTTCGGCCCATTGCTTTCCCTCTTTCACATGTGAAAGTAAGCTGTGGCTATGGCGCCAGGGAAACCAAGAGCGGCAAGCAAGGGAAGCAGAGGCAGTAAACCCACTCATGTCCTCCCAGAAACCAGTGAATGCTGACTCCCAGGGCCTTCCTACTCAGTGCCCACTGCCAGCAAGGGAAGCCCTGACACTCTGGGCATGGATGGGCTTGGCAGAGAACTGAGGGCAGCTCTGAGCCGAGCCTGCCTACAGAAACTCATGGATCACATCTCTGGGGACATGGGGAGGGAGAAAGACAGAGCAGTCAGCACAGAGTAGGCACTCCACTGCTGTGAAGAAAGAACAGGAAGATTTGTGTCAGTGGAAAATCCTAAACACCAAAGTCACATGTGGGGAAGCGGCCAGGCCCCACAGGCTGGCAAAGCAAGCTCTTGAGACAGGGACAGTGTGAGACCTGGGCATGAAGGAATAAGAGGGATGCGTAGGGCAGAGAGCTTCTGGTGACACGCTAGGCAGAAAGTCCTCGGAGGGGGAGCATGGAGACAACTGCAGAATTTGCCCAGCAGCAAAGGCAGCAGGAGGGATGGTGCACTATAGATTTTCATATCTTCCTCTTCCCAAATTAACTTAGGTGGTTGGATCTTGGGTAGTGAAAAATGACTGTAGTTAACCACATACAAAGCACAGCTTGCAGCAAGGCGAAACTGCCACCGCTCGCCACTCCTGGGCAGCCAGGTAAGCAACCTGCATGCAGGGGAGAAGTTAGCATGGCTGCCTGCAAGACGCCTCAATGGCCACAGGATGGGAATTGTGCAGGCGCTCAGGCTATGTGGCAGAGAAGCCGCTTAGAGACCTCTGTAAGTTTTCTTGCTGAAGTGTCTAATCTGGGATTATCCCTCCTTCTCTTTTCCTCCTTTCTTTTCTTCAATTTTTAATGCTGTATCAATCCTTTTTTTACCTATTTTTTCTACTTCTGAAATTTTTTGTCTTTAAGTGTTTTTATTCTGCTTGCCCTGATCTTTTGTCTCATTCTTCTTTCTAGCCTTTTCTTCTGGTCTATTCTCTTTGTTTTTTCCTATCTTACTTATCTTCCTGTTTTTCTTCACCTCATCTCCATCTTTCAAATAAGAAATTAGAAGTGATAACCAAAAGGACTCAAAGCATGACTGACAAATTTATCCGTGATACAGACTCCATAAAAAACACCAAGCATAAAGATTAGAGATAAAGAATTCTATAGAATTCATGGACAGCAAAACCAATATAAACCCAAAGTTTCAGAAATAGGACAAAGCAGAAATTCATGACAATTTACTGAGAGAAGCCTGACTAGTCTAGCTATTATAGCAAATTACTACAAATACTCTTGTCTTAAAACAACAAGCATGTATTCAGTTACAGTTCTAGAGCCTGGAAAATCTAAAATCAAAGCACCAGGAGATTTCATGACTAGTGAGGCCCCACTTTGTGGTTTATGGATAGCATCTTCTCATGGTAACCATGAAGAACAGTAAGAAGAACTTTCTATAGTCTCTTTTATAAGACAGTAACCACACTCACAAAGACGTCACTCTCACAACCTGATCACTACCAAAGATCAACGCTTAATCTCATTAGAGACCAGGTTGCAACTAATAAATATGGCAGGAAGACCATCATACAGATTATGGCAGCTGTGGGACTCCTGTTATGGCTGGGTTTCGGTTGTCCACTAAGAACCTTGCATGTCCCGAAGGTGACTGGATCATGGGGTGTTATTCTCATCCATCCCTAAGGACATCTGCTGAAGTCAGTAGCTGAGTACATGGTTAGGCGGTAGAGCCTGGTCAGAAGAGACCAATCATGGGGCATGCCCTGAAATATTGCGCGTCCCTCTCGGTTCCCTGCTTTGCCCACTCTGCTTCCTGGCCTCCATGAAGTGAGCAGCCTTCCTCTTCCCAGGCCTCCTTACTGTGCTGTTTCTGCCTTGCAGCAGCCGATCAGGAGCTGTGACTGTGAGCCGGCATAAGCCTTCCTTCATTAAGCTGTGTCAGGATAAAAGAAAGGAGAAGTATTTTAAAAGCAGAAAAGAGGCAAAGTATACCCATAAGTGAAATAAACCAGACCCACGTGTGTCAATATCATATTGTCTCCCTAGTGTAAGAACTCAGCAAGAAGAAATAAAACCTGAAAAGTATAACAGATATAGTAAGACAGAAAGAAACTGAACTTAAGGATTAAACAACAAAGATGAGAGAAAGGAGAAAAGATAAGGTAAAAGAGGCAGGGGAAAAACATGCAAGTATATGTACAGGATGGC
>PVKN010011717.1:0-21389 GCA_004027915.1 Capromys pilorides
AATTGTGAAATATATCACTTCACAAATCTTGATACTGCTGACTTAAAGAAACTGTGACCTAGCTCTAATAACTTTTGCAAGATACCATTAATATATTTTGAAAAGCTATATGACATCATTTAATATATTCAACAACTCTACACTTGCTAGAGATTATTAAACTAGAAATAAGAGTGGTTAGGACAGGTAGCCAGTATGTAGTATAAGGAGGACCTGGAAAAATTCTTAAAACCCACATAACCAGAGGAAAGTAGTAGAGGCTGAGTAATATATGGAAGATTAAAGAGAGCTAAACGTGGAAGAAATTTTTTGCCCTGCTTCATCAGCAGGTACTTCTTGAGTGCCTTCAGCATTCCCCTCAATGTGCACTGTACCTATAATGCTTGTAAGGAGTGAGTTTCTAGAAAAGTTAGAAGGAAAAAGAAAACAAAGTTCTAAGAAACTATTATAACAGTGCTAGTCCCCAAAATGGCAGGTTCTGTAACTAAAATTGCCATTAACATTAAGGGACAAGTCAAGTAGGCCAATGGAAAAACCATTTTCAAACCTCCCAGTCAAATCAATGAATGATAATTTTTAAATCTGCCAGTCTGTTGAAATGATTAATTAGACAACTTGATTAGCTTTTGATATTAGCATAGATTCAAAAGTGAAAGAGTAAAATAAGTTGGTTTGATGAATGTTTTTCCTTCAACAGAGGGTTTGATGTAGAATGCTGATTTTAGAACATTACAAGATTATAACGAGTGCGAGTCTTAATTCCAGCTAAGCAACTATGTAAACCCTAAAGGAGCTGCTTTTTATCTCTGTAACTCATCTGAAGGAAATAATGATGAGTTTATCTTTAGAGATTTCATGGATCAGCAGCTAACACCTATTGATTCTTTAAAAAAACATAGCTTTGCATGTTCTGAGTCTTGGAAAGGGAAATGAGGTAGGCTATGTCTTGGACTTTCTTCAACTACTGTTCCTCTACAAAAGTGTTTACCCAACATTTACCTTGAAAAGTACGGAAAACTCTGTTGGTACTCCCTGTTGCCTGTTTACAGAAGGATCTGAATTCTAAGGTATTCCAGTTCTTTTAAAGTCAAATTAACAATTTGTATCGCGTTTCAAATCATTATGCCTTCACGTAATGCCTTCCTAAGTCAAAAGCATTCTGCTGGCAAAAGTCACGTTTACAATTTTCCCAGCTTTATTCCCACCTGGACTTCACTCCTACATCCTTTAGTTAAAATTGCATTACTTTGAAGTTGAAGGTTGCATTCAGGCAAGCAGAACAGCTTTACTCCCACTCGGAGTTGGAACAGATAATAGATGCTATGAAGCAGGTGTCCAACTGGCCAAGGTCATTAGACAATGAGGCAGTGAAAATATCCAAAATGAAGTTGTGGACAAGCTCAGTGGATAATAGGTTCAGTTGGTGAGTTTCCTTTTGTCCAGCTGCCACAGTGGTAGGAGAACATGGAACAAATTAGATGAAAGACGCTGTGCCTGCCTTGGAAGGTTATGCCTTTGCTAATCCTGTTGCACACAGCAGGCTGCCATTACTTGGTGAAGATCTCTGCACTGATGTGTTTGGGTGATTTTGTTTCTTAGGAGCTACTTGTTCAGGAAAAATAGTAGGAAGTGGAAAGATAAAGTCAATTTGCTCCTGATGTTTCCAAGGGTGAATGTTTGTGAGGGATAATCAGGCAATCTCTACTTAGAAACGCTCAGCCCTAGGAGTCTAGGAAGTCCTTCACTGTTGCAAGTAGAAGTCCATAATACTACTTTAAGGGAAAAAAAAAAAGAAAACCAGAAGACCCTGTCACTGGCAAATAACAGGAAGAATAGCCAATATATTATGAATTCATGGTTCTTACTACTGCAGATAAGTTTTAATTTCAGACAGTGCCTAAAATTTAAAGTCAAATACATCAGATATGTGTAAATCCACACAAAATGGGTCTAAATTTCTAGGATATTTGAAACTATAGTTGAAGACTTGAAAGAGTCTGAGGAAAACATTGAAGGGTATAAAGCTAAAGTGTACATATTAAAATAATTTATAGCAGTATTTCTGATTTTACAGGTGTTAGACACTTTGTTCAAAGTTAAGTCATTAAAAGGTAAATGTAAACCCAAGTTGCTTGATGTCTCAGTGTAGTGGAAGGGACAGCAACCATTTCTGTAAATGGTCATGCTGAGAGGAAAATATAATAACTTCTTAAGTACTTAGAACAAGATATACACATGAATATTGGTTAATAGAATTTTGTCCCCATTTCACAAATAAGGCTGAAGTTAGATGTCTTGTGTAATGCTACATATGTAGCATAAGAGAGCCCAAATTCATGTCCAGGTTCCTTGACACAGTTATTCTGTTATATGAGCACAGTGTGTATAACATTCTGAGGACCAAAATTGGCCTCCAAGAAAGCCTAAATTTCTGAAGGCGTACTAAGTTTTTCTTCCCTCTAGGATCAGTGCAACAGGAGCTGTGTGGGAATGTGTGGACTCCGTGTTGAATGTAAGATGTGTAATCTCTTCCTCTTGCAAGTGGTGCACTTAGCCAACAAAGTCATTTGTTGAGCATTTACTATGTGTCAAACTTTGCTGAATAGAGTCACAGATTCCTCAACCTCAAGAGACATTTACATCAATGTGTGTGAGGGTGGTGGTGGATAACCAACAAACATCACATTACTAAAGAAGTGGTCAGGAGGCCAGTGAGATAGCTCAGTGGTCTAAAGCGCCTCCTTACTCAAGCTTAGGCAAGCACATAGGGACTGCAGTTCAATCTGGGCACCTAATACTGGGCCAGCCCTGCCCCCAAGATGGGCTAAGGCAGCCACTAAAAAACAAAAATAAGTGATTGGATGTTGGGAGGAAAACAAAATACAAATTAGCACTGGCAGTTTAAGGTGGGAACTCAGGCAGAAAGGCTCTTTCAGTTGGGCATCTTGATGAACTCATTAGGTGGGAAGATTGTTAAGTAGCAATAACAATGCCTCAAAGTGTAGCATGAGGATTGCAAATGGTGAATAATAAAAGAGACAATTGCTATCTAACACATATTGTTATTGCAACCAGATGAATCTTCCAGTATTTTGAGTCTGGGTCAATAAATGTGTACATCCAGAAAAACTGAGAGAAAAGGTGGTAGGTGAGAGGTGAGGCTTATCCTCCCTAAGAAAGCTGGAATTATCGTTGTGCTGGTGTGATGTCACCTCCTAACCCTGAAGTTTAATCTGCATTTATGTAAAACAAAATAAACACAGTATCATGTATCAAATATCCTGAATTTTATATAAAAATATGTATATTAGAATTATCTCACAGACATTTTTGCTCACTTTTTACACACGAAGAAACTGATGCATAGATGGCTTCAATAACTTTTCCATGACTGGCTAAAGAATACATCCCTGAAAGGTGTCCATATCTTAGTCCTTAGCACCTGTGAATTGATGTTACAGGATAAAAAGAACTTTGCTGATGGGATTAAGGATTTTGAGATGGTGATATGGGATTATCTGGAATGGGCCCAATATAATAGCAAAGATCTTAAAAGAATCAGAGAAGAAGATAGCAGCAGAAAGCAGAATGATGTGGCCAGCAGCCAAAGAATACAGGTAATTCTATAACAAAAGGCAAGGAAATAGATTGTTTCCTAGAATTTCCAGAAAGTAGTATCTCTTTGATTTTAATTCAGTAAAATTCTTTCTGATATGTGGCCTCAAAAACTATAAGGAAAAAAATTATATTCTCTTAAGCCGATGTATTCATAGTAAGATTTCACAGTAGGAATAGGAAGGCAGTATATTTGTGAGAACCATGGAGCTACAAAAAGAACAGTGTCAGGATTAAAACTGAGGCAACCTGATATCAGTACTGAGATTTACCTGTGATCCTATATTGCCTGTCATAGACAGAATAAAACTTTAGGTTGAAAGTAAACTGAGCATCTGCTTGGTTTTCCTTCTATGGTCGTAATTCCAGATTTCAGAGAATCCAAACAATGCCAAAAATAAAAAAAGGCAAAAGCTAAAGAAGCTGGGCATGGCTCATACCTGTAATCCATGCACCAAGTGAGGCTGATGAAGGTGAATCGCATGTTTGAACTATGCTAGGGAAACAAGTGAGACCTGGTCTCAAAATTTAAAAACAAACAAATAAACAAAAAAACAAAACAAACAAAAAGAAAAAAGGCTGGGGATGTCGTTCAGGGGTAGAGTGCTCTTAGGCTTGACACCGGTGTAGCATAAATCAATCAACACTCAATCAATAAATAAATGCATTTAAAATAAACAAGAGAGGGATCCTAAACCAGCTGATGTACCCCAATCCCTTTTCCTCTTTCACATCCTCAAGCCTGGACAAAAGACATCGCTAACCTAATTCTTGCATTTTTGAGAAATGTGGCACAGGGCCTACGGCACTGAGTTTACAGGTCTGGCTGGTGAACTAATCAGCTAGTTACAGAGCCTGTGTGGGCCTAGAGGAAAGAGGCTGAGTGGTAAATGAACAACAGGATCCAGGTTTTCCCCACGCTTATATTCACTATTAGTTTAGGAAGGACAGGATAGATATGTTAATCACACACTTACTAGTGTAATTCTCTACAAGGATCAAAAGTTCTCTCATTAGCAATCTTACAATTATTATAATCCCAAATTTCAGCTACCTTTCACATCCAGGTTGCTGCCCCCAGCACTGTAGCACAGCATCTAGGACATATGGCACGCTTATAAATATTAATCGAATTAAACTGAACATTTATTATAACATTCTTTGACCAGTGCGCTTCAGACATTAAGCCTTAAGAGAATTTCATGGGGACTTCACTAAAATTCTGATCCGGACTTCGAATGTTTTGGGTTTTTACCAGTTCCCAACAGCTGGTATTGCCGGTACAGAATCTATTTTCAAGGTTTCAGAAAATAAGGGCTCTCTATTGGTGCGAAAAATGCAACTAACACAGTGTGATTATTTAATGAGCTTCCACAAATGGGATAAAAATATATTCTCGCTTTAGGTGCTCTGATCAGACGCTGGGATTCAATGGAAAGAGTTGGAACAGCGCCTCAACTCGCTGCTCCTACGCTGCTCGGGTCCCGCAGAGGCGGGGGAAAGGAGAACGGGAAGGGATGAACTGCTTGGGAGTTTCTATGCTAACATTCTCCCAGGTCCAGCTTGTAAGGACTATGTGCCCCTTTGAACCTCCTAGGTCATGGACAAACACATAGAAGCGCAGCGCCGCGCCCCCCGCGGCGCCCTTGCTCAGGCGGAGGAGGAGGAGGACGCGCTTGCGTGCGCGCTCAGCATAAATAAGTCCCAGGAGGCAGCCACCGGGCAGAACTGGCTGCGGATGCCGCGGGCCATGGCGGGCGAGAGCCACCAGTGGCAGGGCAGCATCCTCTACAATATGCTTATGAGCGCAAAGCAACCGCACGCGGCTCCCGAGGCTCCGGAGTCGCCGAGTGCGCAGCTGGGAGTCCCGTGTTGGGGCTGCTCTTGCGGGGCTGAGCCCCGGGTGGGCAAAGAGGGACAGTCAGGAGGGCGAGCAGTAATGCTTCTATATCGCTGCTGCTTTTGCGGTGAAGACCACCCACGGCAGGGCAGCATCCTCTACAACATGCTCACGAATGCAAAGCAAATGCCCGCCGCTCCTGAGGAGCCCAAGGCGCGCCTCGGGGCTCCGTGCTGGGGCTGTTCCTGTGGTGCTGAGCCTCGGGTCGGTGAAGAGGGGCCGCGGGCCAGCCGGGCTGTGGCTCTCCTGTACCGTTGCTGCTTTTGTGGCGAAGACCACCCCCGGCAGGGCAGCATCTTATACAGCTTGCTCACGAGTGCAAAGCAAACGCAGGTGGCTCCGGAAGTGCCCAGGGCAAGGTTGGGGGGCTCTTTGTGGGAGCTCTCCCACTGCGCCCAGAGGCTGAGGGGTAGAGAGGGGCTTCCGAGTGCGCAGACCATGGCGCTTCTATACCAAAGCTACTTTTACGGTGAAGACAACTCACAGCGGGGTAGCATCCTTTACGGCTTGGGCATGCCCAGGAGTGCAAACGAAACACACAAGGTTCCAGATGCGCAGATGGAGGCCCCCTGGTGGGCCACCTGGTGTGGCGCACAGCGGCCGGTGGCCCTCAAGAGTCCACAGGTGGTCTGCGAGGCAGCGTCGGCCGCCCTGTTGAAGACACTGCGATTCGTCAAGTATTTGCCCTGCTTCCAAGTGCTGCCTTTAGACCAGCAGCTGGTGCTGGTGCGCAGTTGCTGGGCGCCCCTGCTTATGCTGGAACTCGCCCAGGACCGCTTGCACTTTGACACGGTGGAGACCTCAGAGCCCAGCATGCTGCAAAGGATCCTCACCACTAGGCGGCAGGAGACCGAGGGTCACCAACCGCAGCCACTGTCTACCTTGCAGCCGCAATTGGCGTCGCCACCAGGGGCTGGGCAGTTGCCCTCCGCCGCTGCGGTCCAAGCCATCAAGAGCTTCCTGGCCAAGTGCTGGAGTCTGGAAATCAGTACCAAGGAGTACGCCTACCTCAAGGGGACCGTGCTCTTTAACCCGGGTAAGAGCGCTGGCCTTGGGCGCTGACAGCCAAGTATTAGGCACTGCTTGCCGCTAGGCGCAGGCACTGAGTTTTCAGCGGCGGTAGGGGATGTCAGAGCTCAAGCGAAAAATCGCGTCTAACTCGGCAGAGTTAGGGGAGCAGGCTTCAGAAACCACTCCCAATAGGTAGGCAAGTTGCAGAAACTCAACACGAACACCAGGGGGTATTTCTTGAGGTTTGTACTTTGCTTTCTACATAGTTTTGTTACTATAGAAAAGTTGATGCCTTCACGAGGCACAGCTGTTTTGTTTCCTTTTGAAATCCGGTAGCATAGCTTTAAAACAGACTCTGCTCACTGCAAATTGTGTAACGTTTTCTGAAGCTGTAGTTGTAAACTTACTAGCACCTTTCAGTCAGCAGAATCTATTCAGTCTGGGAAGAAAGGAAACATGAGGAGGACCTTATAGACTCTACCTTGATATTCCTGTCAGACAGGACCGTGGATTAAGTATGTTTCTGCCTCAGAATAGTTGCTTGTATAGCTCCAAGCATCTGGATTTTACTTTGCTTCATGTCTCTGTGAATATCAAGTTGGGAAAGGGGCAGAAAAGAGATACAGTAGGGCAGAGACAAGGGACACTGTACTTTTAGTGCTCTGGCCGATTTCAGACACCTCCTAATCACCCTTGCTGCTTGCACCCTCCTTGCACCGCACTATACAAAGCATCCAAGTTCCTAGTGAATTAACTCTGAAGTAATAGGCTGGTGTGTTTGGGCACCTAGGTGTCCTGTCTTCTGAGCCCAAAAGGATGTCAACTATACAATAGTTTCAGGTTTGCTGTTGGGTGCTAGACACTCCCTGACAGAAAGCAACCAAATCACTGGGGGATGTGTAGTAACTTGTCTGCATTTGTCCTACTAGAAAAATCATCTTCAAGTTGCACCAAGTTGCTGCTGTAAGAAGTTTCCAGGCAATTTAAGTTGGGATAATTTATTTCATTTATGTATTTGGTACAGAGTCTTACTACATGGACAGCTCAGACTCATGCTGATCCTCCTGTTTTTGCCCTCCTCAGAACTGGGATTACAGGTGTGCAGCACCATGCCCAGACTAAGTTGGGATAACTTTTTATAGTACTCCTTACGCATTTTTCCCCTAGAGCAGTATTTAGTGGAACAATAATACACTCAGACTTTACATTTCATGACCTGGAGACCTTATCTCATCGCAGTGACTACTGGAAATCCCTCTTTTGCTTATACCATTGTTTTCCCATTTACCTAGGCAAAAGTATGCTTGTCTGTAGATAGGGGGTAGGGAAGTTAAGTTTCTTTTGAGGCTCCTCCCCTAGGGATTCTGATGCCCAGCTTCATTATCTGCTTCCTAGTAAGTGCCCAGGTGAGTCTTGAGGTCATTTGGAAGACAGTTTCCTTGCTCCTTTTGGGATACAGAATGAAGACTGGGGCTCAGCCTCACAAGTTTACATTTCAGGATTCCTTCTTTCTTTGATCCTGTTCTGTATAGTTTCATCACACATACACACACACACACACACACACACACACACATCCACCTTTGCCTTTTGTTCTTAAATGTTTTTCTAAATCTTCTCAATGTGAGTTTAACCAGCTAAACTGATTGTATTTGAAACACAAATGCACCTAAATTTGGGGAAAGGGAATGCCTACTAAGTGTACCAACTTTCCTTATTATTTATTCTTTTGTTTTTATCTATTAATTGAATGTATACATAAGCTATAGATAGGTTTAAATACACACATATGTATGTATATAAATATATGGGGTGTGGTATGAAAATAGCAAAAAGTAATGTGGCGTTCAAAGAATGAAGTTTTCAGTAGCCATGAATGTAGGCCTAGTGGTGCTTTCTCAGTGGCACTGATGCACCATAAAACAGGATGTCAAACTGGCATTGAGCTACAGGTCCCAAGGGATGAGAATGTGTGGAGTGAGGTATTCAGACCTGGAACATGGGTTCAAAGTGTGGCTTTACTTTGTTCTTTTTTACTTTAACAAATTTGGGATTTGCCTATAATAAGAATACTTTCTGTCTATCAGCATTGTTATTTTTAAAGAACACTGACTCTGCTCTTTGTAATGAGTACCACAATACTACAAAAATCATTCACTGATGAAGTTTGTAGAAAACGTAAAGAAAATATTTACATTTATCAATAAGAAGAGAAATTTCAACAAAGTAGGAAGCTATAGATTACTTGAACATAAAGTGCTTTGTAAGAATATTGTTATCATAGATCATTTTTTCAATACAATTTTAAAGAAGTCTTCTCTTAATCACCTTCCTTATAAAACTTTCATGCACTTAATCTTTCCTGTGTTGTATTTAATTCATTTTTACTTTAATGTCACACTGCACCACGAGTGTCATGTATTCTCTGTTAAAAATTATTGTTATGGTGTTTTCGTGTTTATATTTTTACCTTTCAGTGGCTGTAAGAAAATGCTATTAAAAATCTCTCATTTTAATGTTTTTTTTAGGGAGCCCTTTGGAACTTTCATTAGAATCACAAAATATAACTTTCCCCAATCCAGAAATCATACAGTGGGTTATCTTGTCAGCATTATTTTTCAAATTATTAATGACTTCTAGCATAATTGACTTTCAGGCATATAATTAAAATGAAATATGTGTATTGTAGTTTATCACTGTGAAGTTTCCCACCATTGCCTGGAGGGTCTGTATAATGCTGGGAAATTTCATAAAAGAATGGCAAAATATTTATCACCTGGCAAAACTGTTTTTCGCATGTAAAAGGTCTCCTCTCTTAAAATAGCATTGATTTTTTTTCCTATTTGCACAAAAAATCATTGAAGCAGAGATTAAACTATATTCTACTGCTAGGTTATGTGCACTTTGTTGTCTCACAGCCAGTGTTTCTTTGTGAATACAAAATGAATGAATATTAAACAGAAATAATTACATGATGTTTCATTTTTTAGAAATACTGCTTCTGAAAACTTATAACTGTTTTGATATTTTATCTTTGCTCTAGAAAACCTTTTAACTAGGATACCTGGACACTTACTTCATGGGGAAATGACTGGAATACATGTGCTCTAAAAGCTGGCAGAAATCTCTATGGTGGGCTACTTATAACAAAGAGGTGTTTTTCCTTCCAGAATTGCCAGGCCTGCAGTGCGTGAAGTACATTGAGGGGCTTCAGTGGGGAACTCAGCAGATCCTCAGTGAGTACATCAGGATGACACACAGAGAGTCCCAGACCAGATTTGCCGAACTGAATAGTGCCCTCTTCCTGCTGAGATTCATCAATGCCAATGTCATTGCTGAACTGTTCTTCAGGCCCATCATTGGCACAGTCAGCATGGATGATATGATGCTGGAAATGCTCTGTGCGAAGCTATGAAAGCATGTGGGCTTCTCGAGTGCAGTTTACCATAAAGGAAGCTAAACTGCTGCTGGCAGAAGAGTGTCAAATGCTATGAAAATAAACTTTCTTGTTATTTTTACATGCAGAGCATTTTGTATTCCATTAAATAAATACCTTAGCTATAGACAATGCAAAAATCTTCTGTTCATACTGTCTCATTGTGAAGAAAATCACTTACCAGCAGGGAACATACCTCAGAATATCCTTATAGAAAGAGCAAGGTGTTTTGCTACAGCAGGGTACTAAGCTCTTTTCCTGATTGTACTCCCTCTCTCTACTGAATCTGTTCAAAAAGTGTTAATCATTAAAATTATTGGAAAAAAATCATCAGGGTTTAAATAAGGCTTCCAAACTGATTGAAATCTAACCAGCATAAGTGAAAAATATATTACTGAGCAAGCTTATGAGATTTAATGTTATAGCACGCCACTGTAAATAAAAGATGACTTTGTTTATCTTCAAAGCCACTTCCATTAGCTGTGGGGAAGAATGGAATCAAGAGGCAATTTGTGGGGCCGGTCAAATAGCTTAGCGGGCTAAAGCACCTGCTTAGACAGACCCAGGGAAAAGGGTTCAATTCTTGGCAAGCTGTGCCAGCCTTGCCCCCAGGGTGCACTGAGTTGGGCATGCCTATAACACCAGCACTTGGGAAGCTGAAAACAAGAGGATCACTCGGAGTCCAGTCTGTGTAATGAGACCCTGTAGACCCTGTACTAAAAGACATAAAAGAGAGATAATTTATGATCATGAGGCCACCTTAGAGTGAAATATATTTTCACACTTTTGCTTTGGGAATTTTGTATATACAGTTACAGATTTGGAGAAAAATTCCACAGAAATGTATATTCTATAAGGAAGAGTTACAGGTCCAGAAAGCTTAGCATATGTTGCATCCCGCAGGAAGGGGACACATCCAGATTCTACAACAATCTGTGTGCCAACCCTCCTTATGTTCTTTCCCTCCCATCAGAGGGATCACACGGGGTATATTTTTCCCCAAAGATGAAAACCCAGCAATATATCCTATCTATGTATGAAACTCTGTGTACGTGTGCCTGGATAAATCCTTTGAAATTCAGTTGACTGTTTCCACTGAAGCTGGTCACATTTTTTCCTAACTTGCACCTAGAATGTGTCAAAATTCCAAGTATATGGAAAGCATGCTCTCAGCCTGAATCATGTTGTTTGTGCAAACAATACAGGCTCTCTGAGCTAACAGAAGATCAAAACTGCTCCCAAATCCTAGTTCTCAAACACTGGCAGAAAGTCAACCTTGTCACAGGCTGTTTTAAGGACAGTAGACACTTACTTACTTATTAATTCTTTTCTGCACAATTTATACTTCAGGCCTTTGGCCAATACAACTTTGTAAGATTATCAGTAAGGATCTTAAAAGAAGGGAAGATCAACCAGCAGTATTGATCTAACTTATGCTACTTAGAGGTCCTGAAACAAAATCCTATTAGAAATAAAGGTCTACCTTAGGCAGCCCAGGGACTGACTTCCTCTATTATGAATCCCCCCCACCGTGTCCTAGCAGAGCTCTACCTAGTAACTTAAAGATGACTTTTACATTTTCCAGGACTGAAGCAGAGTTGTGGTAGCCAAGGCACACTCATGAAAAGTACATCCTGTGGGATCCTTGTGGCTCCCTAGAGACCAAGAGCTGAAAATGTTAGGGCAACCTTAGCAGGTCTGCTGTTGACCAGGTGGCCTCTGCTGTGGCATCCCATGATGATGACTCTCATCCCATGGTGCTAAGTCCAGTGCAACTCAGCTCAACTGATGGCTCTGGAGGAGCCACCCAAGGCTGCAAGCCTCTCTGTAAGGGACCAGTTCATCTGTCTAACCAGTACAGACAGCATCTGGAGATGTTATCGTACTGGAGAGAGATCGTACAGGAGAGAGTTGGCTGTGTCAGAACTGTGCCATCATTTGCCATTGAAGTTCAGCCACATATCTAAACCCAGAAGCACTCACGGCAGTAGGACAATCATAACTTTTCCTCCCAAAGAGAGGGAAACTTCCAGAAGTGTCTTTAAAAGCCATTACTGCCCTATTTCCTCACCTAAGCCTCTCTCTGTGTTGGTGGTTCTTTTTCTTGATTGTTACAAGAATCAAGATTCTAGATTCCCATTCAGTAATTCTAATTTTCCATTTTTTCCTAATAATTTTTTATTCACCCAGACATTTCATCTGGAAGAACTGTTTGCAAAAGGGACAATGAATTTTTCATTGAATGACATTTGAATATCCTTAACCAATAAGACATATCAAAGCCCAGAAATTGGCAGGTGAATTTCTGATCTGTTGGGTTATTTTTTCAGAATGGATCTACATATCTTCTCTTCACACCTTTTGTCCTGATCATTTATTCAGTGAGCAATTTAAGAAAGTTTGCTTCCTTTCTGTAGACATCCACATGGTATAATCAAGCTGCTTTACTAAGGTGTGTGCAGCAACAGAAGCTCTCAGTCTATTGTTGCAAATTGTAACGAATCTGGAAAGTGGTGCAGGAGTTGACAGGAGTGAGACATCCTGCCCTCGCATCAAGGGTGAGCAGAGGGGTCACACTCTCTGTGCTCTGCTCTGCTCTCTCTCAGCTGCAGGCTTCACCACAATCATGAGTTACAAATTCAATCAGCTCTTCTATCAGGAGTACAGAATAGATCAGTGGCTCACTTCAAATCATCCCAATAGCAAACAAGTCATCAGGGTACCTACAAGTGATCCAAGTGGTCCAACTCACATCCATTAAGTTTTATAGCCTAAGGACAGATGTATCTTCGGTTCCTAACAGCACAAGGATGGAGTTCTGTTTGCTTTAAGTTCAACTGAAGCATAATTGGGTGCTGAAAGTGAACCAGTCCTTAGCACACAGGATGAAGTTTCAGGTTAGGGCCCAAGAAATCAGGATCTGTGAATTCACTGTTCAGAGCAACCCACAAGATTTTTCTTCAGCAGCAGCAGAGCTGAAACACTTGGTAGTGACAGGTATCACCCATGCTCCAGGTTCAAGCAACAAGCAAGGCTTTTGTAAGCACTGCTTATCCTGTTGGGCCAGATTGCTCAAATTAGCCCATGCAATAATCGTCACGACTTATCAAAAATCATTAGCTTCTATGGTCAAAAATCTGACTTTACAAAAGCTCATTAGGAAAAACAAAACAAAAATAAAGGGAACTCCAATCAACCCCCTCATTCTTTTTCCAACTTCAAAGGAATTTCTCCTTCCAGAGGTTGCCTCCCTTTCCTCAGCGGATCCAAGAAACAAAATTGTAGGGAAACAAGCACCACTTACAGAGATTTGTTGCTGATCCGAAGTTTCATTTCCAATCTGTCTGTCCACTTGTGGCAAAAAGCAAGGAAGCTGTATCCTAAGAACGCATGATTTTCTTTGCAGCTTTTCCTAATTCAGATGACCCACATGGCAATTTAAAAACCATAAGCAGAAATATTTTGCATCAAATGTTGTCATTCACCCAGATGCAATGGCCATATGTAAAGCTACACTTTAAGATCCTCTTTCTTTTCACATTTCAAGTTTACTCAAATACCTAGCACTACATTTGTCACTTAGGAGGTTCATATCACAGCTGCCAGAACCCAGCTGGGATGCAAGGATAGGGAAGAGGGAAGCTGCAGCAGCAGCTAGGCTGAAAAGATGATGAGAGTGTTTTTTTTTTTTTTTTTTTCCTCTGTTATCTAATGCTTTGCTCCAGCTCTGGAAACAAATTTAACCATTGTTTTTCCCCTTACATGTAGAAAAGAGCAACTACAAGACTATGTTTTATGGTATTTGCCTCATCCAACAACCATTGTGCAGAATGTTTGTATCCTTTGTCTTGTGGGGCTGAAGACAGACAGTCGGTGAGGAACAGAGGGAGAAAGCTAGGGAGAGAGAGAGGGGGAGAAAGAGGGAGCATGAAAGAAAGAATTTTTAAACACACTGTACTACTTCTCCCTCACTTTAGCAGAATCTACCACATGACCAAAATCATCTAGGGCAATCCAGAAAACCAGGTCTTCTGGGAGTGGATCTATAATCTTCAGATTCTGCAGTTACCTCTGACCACAACCCAAAATTCAGCTGCTGTTTCTTTCATGTCTTTAACTGCATAGCAGCCTACATGCCAAGGTTTCATCATCTCCTGCCCCTCTATTTTTCCCCCTCAAATATTATAACTAAATTTTAGTGAATTGGAGTAATTCTAGCTAACACTGCTACTGCTACCTTTGTGTCAGTTATTCCACAAGTCACCCTCATATTCAGATATTTGCTTATAGGTCTCACAGCATTTCCCATAGCACTGTACTCATGACTAATGCTTATTATAGAGATGTAATAAGAATACACTGCTGCGTCACATAAGAAAGCAGGGAAAACCTAAAAGAATCAATGTGTAGCCTTATGTTCTCTGGCTTCCAGGAAGGATCACACATAACACATACTTCTCCAAGCAATGAAAACTCAGCAACAGATGTGTACTACCTCTGCTTGGGGAAATCTTTTGAGAGTCTGCATTTAGGGATTTTCATTGAAGCTGGTCATAGTGACATCTTTCTGAATAGCATGAATCAAAATTCCATATGCACTGAAAGGAAGGTGTTCAGTGTGAACCACTTTGTATGTCCAGTTTAGGCCCAGTGAGTTCTCATGAATTAGGGAAGGGTGAGAACATTCCTAAATTAGAAATTTCCAGATGTCAGCCAAAGGCCAACCAAGCCAATAGGCCATATGAGGAAAGCAGGCTTAGACCTGCTATATTAGTTCTTTTCCACACAGGTAGTGCTAGTACCATCATGGTCTATTACTTGTATTCATAATTGAAGGAGGTGATACATTTCAGCTAAAGGCTAAGGAATATAAGTGCATAACTATTTTCCCCCAGGCCTGTGACTGGGGAAACAGGCTGAAGGATACGATTATAGAATACAGGAGCCAGGGTGAGAAGCTGCTCAGAGATGATAGCAGATTGGTACTCAGGGCATGCCAGGGAGAGTAGCTCCTGATCCACAGGTCATCAAAGGAGAAGGAGCAGCGAACAAAGCCCAGGCTTCTCTGTCTACCCATAGGCACCGAAGGAAGGGGATTTGTGTGGGGTACCTCACCTAGGTTGCTCAACAGCAGCAGCAGCAGCAGCAGCAGCAGCAGCAGCAGCAGCAGCAGCAGGAGGAGGAGGAGGAGGAGGAGGAGGAGGAGGACGAAGAGGAGGAGGAGGACGAGGAGGAGGACGAGGAGGAGGAGGTTTTAGAAGACATCGCTCAGCCTTCAGGTTTGCTTTCCTCCTCCCACAGCTCTGTCAAGGCCAGCTCATTGCTGGCACATGTCCAGAGACCATCTGACTTCCTTTCTGTGGGCATGCAGCACCTCCTCTCTCAGGCATGTGAAAGACTGTTTAACGTCGAGGTTGGTGCAGGTACTTGTTTCATATGCTACACTCCTTAGCCAGATGCTGCCCTTGCTGGCTCTGCACCTGCTATTTCTGCTCTTCATCAGCTTTGTTCCCTGCAAGAATTTTCTGGACACCTTCACTGCTTCACTTTATTATGTGTTGGCAAGAGCACTATCTGCTGATGTCATAGATTAAACATATTCCCTGGGGCCTGCTGGTAGAGATTAAAAAGTCACTTACATTATCTACCTCCCATTGAGCATAATCACAAGTTCTCTTCACCCAGGCTCCTGAATTTTAAGATGGGTACCAAGGCCTGTGGGTACCAGAAGGGCAAGGAAAGCCCTGGAGCTGATGACATTGTAAATCCAAACACATATTACAGAAAGAGGAGAGTTTGGAAATGACAGACTGCTGCCTAGATGTCAGTCAGAGCAAGGGATAAACATTTTGACAAGCAGAGGAGATGTGGTAGGAGCAAGATCTCCTGGTCCCCTATTCCTTGCTTGTGGAGGAACTTTTTTTCAAAGACTCTCTGGCAGAGGTGCAAGGTGACAATCACGTCATTCTTTTACTCCAACCAGCCTTCAGTGATCACGGTTTCCCTGAGCCACAGTGTCTGTGAGAGAAACAGCAGGACTCATGCTGTCTTCTTCAGCCTTCAGGACAAAGTGCTTAACTTTCCCTCCTGCTCCTTTTTAGGTTTGAGAGTCTGCCTGTGGTTGCCACTGCAGGGCACAGACGCCCGCCTTCTGATTTTGTGTTCAGGAAGTTTCTTTCTCTCCAGCAGCCCTAGAGGACCTTAAATGAGTCTCTTGAAAGGCTCATGGTTACTAGCCCTGTATGAATTTCTTCTCACTGTGGTCTTGCCAAGGTGAGAGAAACCCGGGCAAGAGGATCGTTCCTCAGTGCCACTGCACAGCTTGGGCTGGAGCCAAAGCAAAGAACTGATGACTAACAATCCCCCAACAAAGGCCCACATCAGGAACCACTTCCTTATTCCTCCTAAGAAAGGAGTAAAGATAAACATTTCCTTCTGGTACTTACCAAGCCAGAGAGAGCAGCAGAAGATGGTGACTCAGGGCTTCAGATGGGGGACAGGTGAGGCTCGTGGAAGAAAAAATATAGACTTGGAACATAAATCTTTGGCAGATGAGAAAGTCAAAACTGATGCATTAAGACGAAGCCATGGATGGCTGTGGCTGCTTCTTTGAGTTCTGACATGTGCACCTTGTGCTGGAGGTGAGCAGGGTGGCAATGCCAATCTTCAGGCTGTCCTCAACTTGGAACTTGCCAAAGAAGTTAAATTAGGCACTGGCTCCTACCTGGCAGCCAGTGTCCTTGCTTTTCCTGGAGATCAAGCAGAGCACCACTGACTTTCTCTCCTAGCCTCCTCAGGAAGCAAGGTCTCTATTTTTTACTATACTCTAAGGTTCTAGAAGGGAAAACATGAAGCAATGAATCCTCTCCACAAAAGCCACACCTGGCAATAGATATGAGAGTGGAAAGAGGGCTAGGATTTTAGGCTGCAGCTATGCTCCTCAGGAACCAGACTTGACTTCTCACTCCTGCACTCCACTCCAAAGAGTGGCCTGGAGTGTGTCATTAGGCCTCGACTATTAAGGAGGTTTCCTGGCCTGTTGTCTTGTCACCACTTCTGCCCTTGTGTCTTGAGTCTCAGCCCAGCCCTAGATACCAGCTGCTGCAGAGCCCCACCTTCTCCTTCTGACAAGTGAACTTTGTGTGCTGTGTCTGCTCCATTATGTAAATAGTGAGCAGAGTTCTTCTGTTGTAAACACAGATGTTACAAAATAAAGAATACTTCAAAAAAAGTCAGGTAAATTCCATGATTCTGGCATTGTGAATTTGAACCTCGCTTGGCATCTGTTTTCTTTGTGCCTCAGAGGACACTTGTGGTGGAATGATATTTTAACACCAGGTTACTAATGTACATCCATTTATATTAGTTTTCTAAATATTTAACCTAAGATCAGCATGTAAGTCTAACTCAAATGAAGGTCTTCAGAATGAAGCCATTTAAAAGTTAGACTTTATCACACCAGTTAATAAATTATGTTATTTAGTGGCTTCATTTTTATCTGAGAACTGGGAAGCTATTTATTCATTTAGTTTATAGATTTACAGATCAATAAAGCTAAATTAGAGTTTAAAATAATTCTAGTCAAGAGCTTTTGTATAAGTGGTGACAAATAACCCTAAGGCTATAGTTTAAGGTTAAAAATTTTCTCACGAAACCACATGCCCAACTTTAAACAGAAAAAGAAAAGATCTGGAAGAAATATGAACATGTGAAGTGGTCAGAGACAGATGCACTGTGCCTTACAGAAAACAAAATAAAAACTAAATTAAAGTTAGAAGGGAGCAAATAATGGAGTGAGAGCACAAGAGGGGCAGAAAAGATTGGGCACTGTTGTGCAGTCCTATAATACCAGCACTGAGAGGCTGAGGACAGAGGACAGCAAGTTCAAGCTCAGCCTGGGGAACATAGTGGATTAGTCAGGCCCTGTCTCCAAATAAAAAAACAAAGCAAGGACTGGGGATATAGTTCAACTCAACCCCCCTCCATGCTGCCACCCCCCTCCCAAAAAAGGCAGGAAAAATAAAAGCACTGTGTTGTAATACAGTACAAATTCAAATTTATTTGGTCTACTTGGCTGTATTTTTGTGTTATTTCTACTACTTAAATACAGCAAAACTAGCATATTTCAAGTAAAAAAAATCTAATGTTAACCGTGTCAAGCACTGTTTCAAAGCTTTTCATGGAACAGTACTTCACGATTGACCTACAATTGTCAGGTAGGAAAATTAAAGCTCAGCAACTGTGTATTTTCCCAAGGCTCCATGAAGAGCATGGGCCACATCTACCATTTCAAAGTGTGGTATTCTTGTAAGATAATTGTGTCTCAGTTCCTATCATACCACAGTATATTCCAATTGAGCTCTAGAAACCAAAAGGAAAAAGTATATTGTGCCAGTTTGGAGCATTCGTCTCACACCTCTTTTTTAAATAAAGATACCTAAAACTACTTTCAGGTTTTGAGTATGGGTAAATCTGATGTTGATGCTGTAAATAACATATTAATCCAACCAGAAACTGTAATGTAAGATTTTCAAGACACTTTTGTATTTGTATACATGTAGACATGAAAAAATCTTATGAAGATATGAAATATAAAATGTCTTTATGTTTCACAAGTCATCTCCATTGAAAAGAAAAACATGAGAGTGACACAAGGCCCCATTTGAAAATACAGATTGTAGAAAATAATTCTGTATCTTCGTAAGCTAAATATTTTTTTTTTTTTTGCATTCAGGTCTAGCCTTTATCCTTAATAATTTTGTCATAATACTTGTTTAGCTAAGAACTTTGAAGCCATTTCATGCTTCAGTGCATACAGGTAATTAATGTTTGGAGTCTGACATTGAAAAACACACAGACAATTTACTAATATTAATGTAATTACAGTGCTTTAAGGAATTCTTTGTTACACCCACAGAGTAATTGTAATGGACTCTGATGCTATTATTATGATTGGTGTTTAAATTATAAACAAAGGAATTGACAATGTGGAAAATGTATCCCAATTCAAATTAGGTATAGCATGTAGAATATAAAAATGCAAGGAGGCCTGCTTCTTTTCTTTGAAATACAAAATGGAAATGATTACTTTCAATTAACTTGAAGCGTACTCACACATACATCTGGTTACATATTATGAATTCTTTATTCTTTATTCTATAGGACACAATGGTTAAACAGTGAATGTCAAATGCCTTCCAGCCTACTGGATGAGTGATTGAATCTGTGGTTGTATAATTGACAGGGAGGTGAACATTCTCATGGGCCACATGAAAATAAGCACAATCAAACAAATCTAGTTGCAAACAGTTTCATTGTCTCAGTTGTATAATTTTTAGCACAGTATTATGGGGGTCTCCATGCATTAAGGTGCAGACTGACTCACTTCAGAGGCAGCAAATGAGATATCTACAACTTGGATCCTTTTTAGCTCAATGGGAAGACATGTTTTCTCCACTCATCATAGGTCAAAACTTTTATTGTTTTATATCTAATTGAATTTACTGATTTGAGTAATCATGGTTTACAAGATGATGAGAGTTGATTGTTTTGGGCTGAGAGAATCAAAGATTACATATAACTATATTGATCATTGTGTTAAACAATTCTGGATACTTGTCAGGTTGATCACATATGTGAGGGTAGCAGTTATTCAGTTTTCAACTCTCAGCCCCATAGTCTCCCATATTTGCCTTTCTTTGTGGTACAAGAATCACTCTATATACATTTTCTTTTGCAAGTTGGCATAATGTTGGCTTCAACCAGAGAAAGATCTGAAGAGATAGTAGACATCGAGGATATCTGGGAGGCATGAGTTCTTCTTTCTTATCAGCCTGCATGGGAACCTAGTCTGGGTTCTTCTCATTAGTCTGCCAGCTAAGGCCTGTGCCATTTTGTGTCTTTGCTCCTGGAGGTAGATTTTTTATACTTTAAAAATGTAATTAAGTTTATTGATACAATTTAAGCATATACAATGATTACATTTATCATAAGAAATTTGTATTTATACACAATATGCCTTGATTTGTCTTTTATCCCCTCCCATACCCTTCCCCTTCCTTCAATTCCTCTTGTCCTCATTATTTGCAAAGCTTTGTTTTCATTTTATCTAAAATGTTTCTGCTGTCTTTAAAGACATCTGAATCTCAATCTAGTGAAACTCTTAAGTTATTAATCAACTCTCATTCGCTTAGGTATTGTCACTATTTGTTTAGAACTTGTATCGCTAGACTCCTTAGATTCTTCTTTTAATCCACTCAGTATTTAAGTATCTTTTATTTGTCATTAACTCTTTATGTTAACTTTCTGAATTCAAAATAATTGTGTAATTTCTGTTTCTTCGTAACATGTTGATTCATACACTAAATGGTTATGGTACAGAGAAATTTTTTCTAGATAAGATGTGCCAATATTTCTCATGGAAAAAGTTAATGAAGCACCATAAGAAATAGAAATTAAAGAAAGATCTATAATATGACAGATAGTGTTTCTATATGTACGAATGAAAGTTCACTTTAAAATTGTTTACATCTTTTGCAAGTAGCAGTGGGATCAAATGACAGAGGGTGGGGAAAGGGACATAAAAAGAATTAAGGTATGTTTTGTACATGTTCCAGCTCCCTGTGAGGAACATACTTATTGTATACTACAAACATGTGAGAATTACTAAGTAAAATGGTTTAATATCGATATGTTTAATGAATAGTAAAAGCAATTCTCTGAAGAAGAAATCTGAAAATCAGGGTCAAGAAATTTTTTGCATTTGATATATGACAAATGCTGATTAACAATTTAAAAAGTCAGTCAGCAAGGATATATAAGCAGGTGCTTATAAAGCCATGTAGCTGGGGCCTTTGCTTAGTCATCACTTCATTCATATGCCAATAAAATGCCAAGGATTTGCAGTGTACAGATTGGGCATTCTCTACATAGAAGTAGGGACTTGTAGGTCAATAATCATTTTGCTTTCAGCATGTAATTACATGCTTTTGCCTGAGTTCCTCTGAGTTATATACAAAGCTTGCTGTGCTGAAGTCATTGTGTATTTGTTTTTCTGATCTGGTTTCATTACATGCTGATGGAAAGTTAAATTGTGAAAAACTTTAGTCTTTAATTATGTGAACATGTTGATGTCAGCAAAAGGTAAAGTTACAAATCAGTCGGTTCTAGAAAACTTGAATCTACCTCTACAGAAAAGCACTGCTGTAATTCTTTCTTTTTGAGTAGGGCAAAAATTAATTATATAAGGATGCAAGTAGGGCAGCCTTACTCAAGGCAGCCTCATTTGCTGCTGGTTAATACAAAGGCCTTTCAATCCCTCTTTATATTTTGCAGTTTTGGAAATTGAACTCAGAGTCTCACACATGCTAGGCAAGCACTGTTCTATTATTGTATTCCCGGCTATTTTATGTACTTTTAAAAATTTTG
>PVKN010011718.1:0-21390 GCA_004027915.1 Capromys pilorides
GGGTTCAAACTCATGACCTTGCACTTGCCAGGCAGGCACTTGTGCCACAGAGCTATTTCTCCAGCCCCAAGCTCAATTTTTTTAAGTGAATTTTTAATTTTCTAGTTTAAGAGTTGTGAGTACAATTATGCATGGAGTGCATGCCTATAATTCCAGTACCCTGAGACTGAAGCAGGGGGATCCCTGAGAGTTCAAGCTCAGCCTGGGCTACACAATGAGTTCAAAGCCAGCCTGAACTATCAATATCTTGTGTCAGAAAACCAACAAAAAAAGCTTCTGAGTTCAATATTCCATAACACTAATACTTCCTGAGTATAACTATGCATAAGGCATGGTCCCTATTAAAGAACTCAAAAGCTGGGCTGGGGATATGGTCCAGTGTTAGAGCTCGTGCCTAGCATGTGTGAGTCCCCAGGTTTGATTAAGGCCAGCCCAAAAAATAGTCTTACACTAGTATATACTGACATAAAAGTGTTATATATCATTAGAACAAGCCTAAAAAGTCAATTGGGATCAAGCGAGACGGTTCAGTGGTCTAAAACACACTTTCTTAGGAAAGCTTAGGCAACCACAGGGATTGCAGTTCAATCCCTGGCACAACATGCTACTCCAGCCCCAACCCCAGGGCAGACTGAGCTGGCCATAATAAAAAAAAAAAAAAATTAAAAAATAAAAAGTTGGGACCAGGGAGATAGCTTAGGGGCACAAGTGACAGCCTGGCAAGTGCAAGATCCTGAGTTTGATCCCTGGTTCCACTAAATAAATAAATAAATAAATTCAATTGGATTTCAAATAATTTTCAAGTTAAGGTTAGTATTATATGAAAAAATGAATTCTACTGGTAGTATTAAATAAATTACTTTCATTTTTAAAACTTACTAAAAATGTGGCTGGGGAGACAGCTCCATGGTACAAGTGCCTGCCTGGCAAGCAAGGTCATGAGTTCGAATCCCAGTCTCACCCAAAAAAAAAAAAAGTGAAAACTTACTAAAAATGCCAAACCTACTCAAAAGTAGTCCTAGAGATTTATGAATCTTCCTGTTAAATGTAGTTTTGCCATACATAGTGGCCCATGCCTGTAATACCAGCACTCAGAGACAGGAGAATCTCTGCAAGGGTGAGGCCAGCCTGGACTACAAAGTGAATTCAAGGTCAGCCTAAAATGCATAGTGAAACCCTGCCTCAAAAAGACCAAAAAAAAAAAAGCATGCTTTTCTAGGTAATCTACTAATTTTGTAATAACGAAGTCTTTTAAGGGTATAAAGAAATGACAGCAGTAGTAAACAACGTAAGGGTTATTTGAGCTGGGCAAGGTAGCACATTTCTAGAATCCCAACATTCTGGAAGATAGAGGCAAGATAACTGCAAGTTTGAAGCTAGCCTGGGCAACTGAGCAACTTAGTGAGACCATGATTCAAAATAAAAAAATAAGAAAAGGGCTGGGAATGTAGTTCAGTGCCAAGACCCTTGGTTCAGCCTCAAGTACTGCTAAAAATGTTAAAAGATCTGAGAGTTACATGTGGTCTTAAATCAGACTTCAAAGCCAGGCATGGTGGTGCACAACTGTAATCCCAGCACTCAAGGAGGTTGAGGCAGGAGGATCACTGTGAGATCAAAGCCAGCCTAGGTTACACAGTGACACCTTGTCTCAAACAAAAAAAGTTATTCTAAAGACAAACAATGGAGGCAGGCGTGGTGGCACACGCCTATAATCCCAGTACTCGGGAGGCTGAGGCAGGAGGATTGGTGTGAGTTCGAGACCAGCCTGGGCTACAAAAGTGAGTTTAAGGCCAGCCTGAACTGCATAGCAAGACCCTGTCTCAAAAAGAAAAAAAAAAAAAGATGAAATGTCATATAGGGCTGTGGAGATAGCGCAGCAGTGTTAGTGCCTGCCTGGCAAGTGCAAGGTCCTGAGTTCGAGCCCTGGTAGCACTTTAAAAAATGTCATATAGCTCTGGTTCTCTATATTATCATTACTCAATAATAAGGAACTGAATCCTAAAATCAGTAATTCTGACATTTGTTACATTTAAAATTTTACAAAACATGTGAAATCAAAGGAAACACATATAGTTACTGATAGCTGCCAATTTGGCTTTATTCACTTTACCCTAATAGTGAAAAAACCTAATGATTTATTAATAACCTAAGAGAAACACCCAAGGTGAACTGGAAACTATTTTAAGTTTTAAATAAGTAAATTACTAAACTATAACATTTATATTAAGATAAAGGACTTTAAAAAACAGGGCATTGGGGCTGGCAAGACGGCTCAGCGATTTACAGTGCCCACTTAGGCAAGGTTAGGCAACCACAGAGACCGAAGTTCGATCCCCGGCACCACATGCTATACCAGGCCCACCCCCAGGGCAGGCTGAGCTGGCCATAATATTAAAAAAGAAAAAAAGGCATAATTTATTTACATACCTGATGATTTGTCCTTAGATTATCAATTTGTTTCTTGAATACAGTAGTCCAAAAGTCTTTGCAAATGAACTTCATGATGTCTAACTCATCCTTGAATCTTGCAGTATCTTTTGTAAACCTAAAGAGATCAACTAGAAGTAATACAATTTTTTTCAAAGAAAGAAAAGAGGCAAATAATTTTTTCTTATTCCCCCCAAGAGGGACAACCTATTAAGTAATTTATTTCCAAATACTCAGCAGCACTGGACATCTATTTCACTCATAAAATGGTAAGTACCAAACAAAGCATCCCATCTCAATGGATTAACACTGCTTCTCTTATACAATTATGGAATCTAAGGGCTTATTAGTTAATCAGACAGCAAATATTTCAGGTACACTCAAATCTAGCACTTAAAAAAAAAAAGCTAAGCACGATCATAGTATTGTTATATAAAATATAACCAGAATTTAACTATTTACAGAACCAGGGATCGAACTCAGGACCTTGCACTTGCCAGTCAGGCACTTGTGCCCCTGAGCTATCTCCCCATCCCCTCAAAACTTAACCATTTAGTATTTGTTTGTTTATTTTTTAGACAAGATCTTCCTGTGTAGTTCAGGCTGGCCTTGAACTATGTAGCCAAGGCTGGTCTCAAACTCCCAGTGATCCTCCTGCTTCAGCCATTCAAGTGCTGAGATTGAATACAGGCATGTGCCACTATGCCCGGCCAGATATTAACAAAATACTTTAAAATAAAAACCAATCCATAGCTATGCACAGTAACCACAGCTACTCAGTTGTCTGAGGCAGAAAGAGTATAAACTCAAGGTCATCATGGGCAATTTAATGAGATCCTGACTAAAAATAAAATAACGTAGATCAGTGGTAGAATGTTTGCCTAGCATGCACAAGGCCCTATACCACAAAAAAATAAAAAATACCGGCCTTTGGACACACTGAGCTAGTGATGGAATCTGGGTGTGGTGGTGCATGCCTATAATTCCAGCACTAAGGAGACAGAAAACAGGAGGATCACTGAGTCCAAGCTGCATAGTGAGACCCTGAAAAAAAAAAAAAACTGAAAAAAATCTTTACAAAATAATAAAAATAAAAACCAAGTGGTATGGGGGGAGGGGGGCATATGCCTGTGAGCCCAGAACTCAGAGGCATATGCCTAGTAGGAGGCACAGACGATGCTTGGGCAATCTAGTGACTTATCAAGGCCCCATCTTAAAATAAAAGGCCAGGAGTAGTAGCAAAACCCTGTAATCACTCAAGACTGCTACGGTGGGCTGGCAAGATGGCTCAGTGGTCTAAAGCGCTTGCTTAGGAAAGCTTAGACAACCCAAGAGACCACGGTTCAATCCCGGGCACCACATGCTGCACCAGCCCCACCCCTAGGGCAGGCTGACCCAGCCATAATATAAATAAATACATACATAAATAAATAAATACTTAAAAAAAGACTGCTAGGGAAAATCACAAGTTCAAAGTCACTGGAAAAAATAAAGAGACCTGGGATGTAATGCAAAGGCCTTGGGCTCAATCCCTAGAAATACACACACACACACACAAACAAAATTAAAAATAAAGAAAAAAACTAATCTATAAGTGGAAGATTACTACATGCATAAACACAGACTTTAAGGCATTTTTAGCTCTTGACTTTTCTTCGTTTTTTGAGGCAGGGTCTCACTATGCAGTTGAGGATGGCCCCGTACACAGTGATCCTCCAGCTTCAGCCTCTTCAGTGCTTAGATTATATGTATGTGCCATCATGCCCAGCTTCCTTTGACTTCAAAACAAATTCCATTCAGGTTAAAGAACATACTAGAGAAGTGGTGACAAAGCTATGGCATGCACACTGCAGCAGGCTATTTGTGGCATTAAAAACTCTTCTCTTTTCTACCACTGTACTAAGACCTTATATAGAAATCTAACCCAGGATGGTAGTGTAGCCTGTAACCTGGAACCTTAGCACTTCAGAGACTAAGGCAGGAAGACTGTCATGTGATCAAGGCCATCTTGGGCTACACAGTGAGCTCAAGGCGAGCCTGAATTACATAGCAAGACCCTGTAAAACTTGAAAAATGTAAGGAGATTATAGTTATTCCAATGGTCCAACATTTTCATAAAAAAAAAAAAAAAACTCAAGCGTATAAATGTTTTCAAGTGCGTAAAATTTAGAACTGGGGATGGTGTACACACCTGCAAGCCCAGCACTCAGGAGGCTGAGCCAAGAAGATCACTGTAAATTTGAGGCCAGCCTGGGCTACAAAATGAGCTCAGGGCTAGATTGAACTGAATAGCAAGACCCTCTCTCAAAAAGACAAAAAAAAAAAAAAAAAATGAATAGTGAATTAAACTAGCATCAAACCTAAAAAGAAATTTCTCTCTGCTTTTTTTGATTTGGTGCTAAAGACAGACATCAGAGGCCTTGTATATGTTTGTACTATATGTGCTACACCCACAACCCTAGAAAGAGAAATTTCAATCTGTAATTATAAAAGAGAGAACTAAAATTTGGGAATTATAATAAAAATCTCAACTTTTATTTAGTCTTTTGAAATAGATCATCTTTATAACCTACCTGGAAGAAAATTTTCAAATCCATTCTGCTCACCTTTCTATCAATCCTTGTCCCACTCGAAACCCCATGTTTTCCAGCTTAGTAATACATCGTCCATTTTCCTGCATTAAAAAAAAAAAAAACTTGAATATTTCTATAATGCCAGGTTGTTAGTATTTAGAAATTATTGTAAAATTTTGGCTAAATACATGATAATGGGGGAAACTTAGCTCTCTTTCCCATCTTGCAAGATGGAGGGTAAAAAACTGAGAAGCCAGACACTAAAGAGAAGGCTTCTGCCAGTGGTACTGGTAAAAACAGTAAGGTGAAGGCAAAAAAAGTCCAAGAAGGGGCAGCCTCACTGCAGCCGAAGTCCTGTCCCGGTTAGACGAATTGGTAGATATCTCCCTATATGCTACATATTCCAGAAAGGCTTTGTACAAGAGAAAGTACACAGTTGCTAAATCAAAGGTTAAGAAGAAAAAGGAGAAAGTTCTTGCTGCGATCACAAAACCAGTTGGTGGGGACAAGAATGGAGGTGCCCGGGTGGTTAAGCTTTGAAGAATGCCTCGATACTACTCTACTGAAGATGTGCCCCGAGAGCTCTTGAGCCATGGCAAGAAACTCTTCAGTCAGCATGTGAGGAAACTTCAAGCTAGCATCTCTCCTGGCACCATCCTGATCATCCTCACTGGGTGTCACAGAAGCAAGAGAGTGGTCTTCCTGAAGGAGTTGGCCAGTGGCTTGCTACTTGTGACTGGGCCTCTTAGCCTTAACCATGATCCTCTACAAAGAACACACCTGAAATCTGTCATTGCCACCTCTATAAAAATTGGTATCAGCAAAGTGAAAATTCCCTCACTGATGTTTACTTCAAGAAGAAGCTACAGAAACCCAGACACCAGGAGGGTGAGATTTTTGACACCAAGAAAGAGATTACAGATTTCAGAGCAGCACAAGGTGGATCAGAAAGCAGTGGACTCACAGATTTCAGCAAAAATCAAAGCTGTTCCTCAGCTCTGGGGCTACCAGCAATCCCTTTTTATAGCCTAATTAGCATCTCAAGAAATGGAGTGCAATGAACAAAGCCCAGGGACAGCTGTGGTCTGTTACTGAAAATCCCAGAAAGCTGGGATAGGGGAATCCTGGAAAGCTGGGACTCCAGGTGATAGGTAGCAGCTTCACCTGTGGGCTCTGTTTGTTGCTTCCTCCCTTGCTTGGAATGTCAATGGTTAACATCTGTATGAACCTAGTAACAAGGAAAAGGTGGAAGTCAATAGAGATCATGGTCACATTCGTGACTATGCACATGGTCCTCCTTTACTAAAGTGATTATGCACGAGATCACGTTCACCAGCTTGAAATAAAGCTGAGTTGCTTTTGGGGTTCTTTGTTTACTGAAGGATGAATCTCACTGAGTACTCTGAGCTATCTTCATCAGGTTTTCTCATCGTTTCTTTCAGCACCGACTCATAACATACAATGGCTTTTTGCTCTGACAAATGGAATTTATCCCCATAAATTAGTGTTCTACACTTACTAAGAACCTAGTTAAATAACTGATACATTTTTTTAAAAACATGATAATGTACAATGGATGGAAATTTTACCAATCTGAAAACATGTTTTCATTTTTAATAAATAAAATAAAAATAAATAAATAATAAATACAATCACCAGGGCACAGTGGTAGTTGTCTATAATCCCACCACATGGGAGGCTGGGGCAGGACTGAGGTGAGTTCAAGGTCAGACCGGGCTACACAGTGAGACCCTATTTCAAAAACCCTAAAAACAAATATATAAATTGAAAAATGTTGAAAACTTCAACAGAGTGAATACTGTTTTTTGTTGTTAAATCTGCGAGTAAAATTATTCCCTTTCCATTTTGTAGCTTATTGGATCCATACAAGAAGTGAAGATGATATAGTCTGGATATGGCTTTAATGGGTCCTCCCAAGGGTTCTTGTGCTGAGAATTTTCTTTGTGAGGAGTAAAGGTGAGGGCTGAAGTACGGTTCATCCCCAATACTGGGGGATCAATATGGATTTGATCCCCAGTACCACAAGGTAAAAAAAGAGAGAGAGAGGAAAAGGCGTTACTTCATTTCCAAAGGTATTCTTCCTGATATGTCTTCAAAATAATATATTTAGCCAGGGATGGTGACACACAGTTGCAATCTCAGCACTTGGGAGGCTGAGGCAGAAGAATCACTGCAAGTTTGAGGCCAGCATGAGCTGCATAGAAAGACCCTGCCTCAAAAACACAATAATAATAATAATAATAATAATGATAATGATGATGATGTTAAAATGTATCATACAGCTAGGTGTGGTGGCACCCCTAAACCTGCTTTCTTCTCACCAGCTAGCCCTGTCTTCAGAACTTTACCATTTCCTGCTATAACTCATGCAAGACCTTCCTCTCCAGCCTGTCACTGGATTACCTAACATAAGTACAAAACCCATCACTCCCCTCCTTCAGTCCTCCATCGAGATTAAAATTTTCAATCATGCAAGGCTCTGACATTAGCTCACTTGTCCTTTCTCATCTGTCACCATCCAGTCTAGCCCCAGTGAGATGTGTAAGCATATTTCAACCTATTACTCTTTCTTACCCTTTCCCTACCTGTCCCTCTGCTCACCTTTATTAACAGTATTAAAGGACTTCTGAGGGCTGGGAAGATAGCTCAGCGGTCTTAAGCGCCTGCCTGGCAAGCACAAGGACCCAAGTTCAATCCCCGGGTGTAGGTGCCACACCACTGAAGACTGGGCATGGTGGCATGCGCCTGTAATCCCAATGCCGGGGAGGGAGACAGGAAGATTACTAGTCGTTCGAGCTGCATAGTGAGACCTCGTATCAAATAAATAAACAAATGAACAAATAAAAATTAAAATGGCTCTTGACTTGGAACATTATTGGAATATCATATATTTCTACATTTCACTACACCATATTTTATGCCCAATTACCAACCAATATTACTCGTTCACTGCAGATTCTAAGACTGAGGCAAGTGTCATCTCATTTATCCAACATAACGTCAAGCCCACAAGGCATCCATGCCTTGAAACTGAACCCAAGGCTCTAGCATTGGGTTACATTTCCAGTACTCTTTTATTTGTAGACACTCGTCTGGCTAAGTTGTCCAAACTTGTGATCCTCTTGCGTGGTCTACAGGCATGTGCCACCACTCCTCGTTAAAGCATACAGGATAAAAACTTATAAGAATCAACGAATCCAGGGGCTGGGGAGATAGCTCCGTGGCACAAGTGCCTGCTTGGCAAGTGCAAGGTCGTGAGTTTGAACCCCAGTCCCGCAAAAAAAAAAAAAAAAAAAAAAGAATCAACGAATAAGGGCTGGGATGGTAGAACCCTTGGCTGTCATGCTCAAGATTTCGACTGTTTATTAGGAGAACGAGTCCCTTGTTTCATTCACTCTCACATCCTAAGCTCCTAAAACGTAGCTGACATAATAAGCACTAAATGATCGTTCAGTTAAAGTTGTTTTCTAATTACCCTTAAGGCTTGAAAATTTTGCTTTGACTTCAAACCTTACTAGGCTCTGTCCTCACACTGTCACTGTGCTGTACTAAGAATCAGGGATAGGCAAAGAGGCAGCAGAGTCACACAGGTCCGTCTAGCGGACCAAACCGCCAGCAAAAGCAAACAGGGTGCAAACTCGAATCTACCGTGAACCTTGCAGTAAAGCATGTCAAGTACAATGCTGAAAGAACTCTGTGATTTGCTCGACAAAGGCAGTGACAAAAACTAAACAAATCCAATGTTACAAGAGACAAAAGAGGATGAAAGGTCAAAGCATGAGAAAAGACAGCCGACGAGTTCTAGTCTGGGATACACAGAAGGAAGCCGGCTTCGTCCGCACCTCGGAGGCGATCGGTAGCGGGACACGGGGCTGAAGTGAGAGCCCAGAGGTGTCACCGCAAAAGGACCTCGCGGCGAGGGCCAGCACTCACCACCTCCCCCTGCTCCGCGGATCTGTACACTCCCGACACCATCTCGTTGTGGAGAAGCAGAAACAACGCCTCGTCCGCCATTTCCGCTCTTCTTCCAGGTCCGGGTGTCAGCTGTCGTTCGCGCCGCCCGGCGGTTCCGGCCCGCGCCGCAGCGACTAGGCGGGCGCCGCACTTCCCCACTCGGCAGCTGTGTCCCCAGTTGTCTAAGAGACTGAAAATTGCCCTGGGCCTCCCGAAGGCCGCCGCGACCGAGTCAGCCGGTACCTGGGGGGGGAAGACCGACCTGGGGCAATCAAGTCTTAGGGCCCAGAGGAAGGGTCTGACAGCCAGCGGCTCACTCTAGACCTAGACGGCCGAGTCCCACACGGCCCTGGGCTGAGGGCCACTTCCGGTCCGCTCTAGGCCGGCATCCCGCCCGCTCTATGGTCGCCGGTTTCCGCTCCCAAACCCGCGGCGGCGGCCGCCTGGCAACCGAGGAGGCCGCTTCTGCGTAAGGCGCCCGGGTCGGTGAGGCTCAGCTCGCCGGCTGCAGTCTTCCAATGGACTGACTGGCTGTAAAACCTAGGAGGATTTGAGAAGAATTTCTCCTGGCCCCTTGGCGGCTCGCCGAATCTACCCGCCGGCCCAAGCCTAGGAGTTCCCCCGACTTCCCCGCGAAGGTCGCGGGTGCCTCGCCCCCCGGTTCTCCTTGGTCGGCCGGCCGGAGAGTCTTCAGAGACACAGGGAAAATGGTGGAGAAGTCCCCGTCGCCGTTGCCGGAAAGAGCGATTTATGGCTTTGTGCTTTTCCTGAGTTCTCAGTTTGGCTTCATACTTTATCTCGTGTGGGCTTTCATTCCTGAATCTTGGCTTCACTCCTTTGGCTTAACCTACTGGCCTCAAAAATACTGGGCTGTCGCGCTGCCTGTCTACCTGCTGATCACCGTGCTCGTGGTTTACGTGATCCTCTTTGCAGTTAACATGATGAGCACCGCTCCGCTGAGCTCCACTCAGATGATCACGGATAGCTACACCCAAAACCAGCAGCAGAGGGAATGCCAAGAAGAGTCCATCCCGGCGCTAAGGGATATTCCTATTACTGAAGTAAACCAGATGTTTTTTCTTAAGGACAAAACTTTACACCCAAAACTAAACTGAACTGTATACAAGCATACTAAGACTGGCCTTTATTTATGTTTTTGACAATAATTGCTACCATAACTGTATTGACTATCCCTGTTATTAATGTCAAGTATTGAAGTGTAAAAAGTGAAAGCTGATTTCTTAAAATTCAGTTAAATATTGTTTAAAAGAAAAAGGTGCTGTCAACTTGGGAAAAAGCTATCCAATAAACTATGTTGAGTTGGCATTGTACAGACATTAATAGCCACATTGGTCTAGGAATGTTAAGCTTGAATTTTTTTTCATTTGTAAAGGGGTAACGTTCTGTATTAAATATGTAAGGTCTTAATTTATATGGGTTTGTTACAGAAACTAGTAAATATTCTAATGAAAATACTGTTTACAGACCATAAAACCTACCATTTTCTGTCACGTGTTTTTTTGTTTTGTTTTTTAACTTTTTGGGGGGATTGAACTCAGGTCCTTGTGTTTGCCTGGCAAGCGCTTATTCTACTGAGCTATCTCCCTAGCCCCTGCCATGTGTTCTTTAGTTGGACGTGTTACAAAGAAGCAGGGCATAGTGGTGCACCTGTCATCCCAGCACTGCGGGAGACTTAGGCAGGAGAGTTGCTGTGAGCTGGAGACCTGCCTAGACTAGTAAGTTTAAGACAAGCCTGAACAGTTTATCAAGATCCTGTCAAAAAAAAAAAAGATCCTATCCAAAGTTGCGGGGGGCGGGGAGAGGCAGAGGCGGGGTTTCTTACTATGATTGACATTTTTTTGAGTTTTATTTTGAGACAGGATTTTGCTAAATTGCCCAAGTTGGGTTTGAATTTGTAGGCCTCCTGCCTCAACCTCCTAGAGTGCTGGGTTACAGATCTGTTTCCACCAGGTCAAGGTTACAGTTTTCTAAATTCTTATTTTCAATTTTCTAAACTCTTTAGCATTTTTCAATTTACTTAATCCTTTGACTAGTTTATGCTTTCTTGTTTACATACTATATTTTTTTTCACTTTATTGGGATCATAATCCCAAATGCTGGAATTATAGGCATAAACCATGCCCAGCCCACTGAAAATTTTTAAGAATCTATGACAGGTATGGGAATTAAGTCTTAAAATACCAAATATAAATGAAAAATATGGTGTTTTTAATTTATTACAAAAAATTTACTACAGTGCATGCCTGTAATCTCAGCACTTGGGGAGGCAGGAGGATTGGAGCAATTTTGACACCAGCCAGAGCTACAAAGTGAGCTTAAGGCCAGCCTGAACTGCATTAAATAAATAAATAGTTACTATAATAAAAGATACATTGGCCCAAGTTTGTAGAAGTTTCATCTTATAGGATGGCGTGGCAGAGGGCGTCACAGAGGAGAGACTCTTTGGCAGGCAGAAGGCAGCAAAGTAGCAAGGAACAAGGAGCAATAACTTTCTGTCCTTTATATTCCACGCAGACTACCTGCCCCTAGGTTACCCAGGGTTGGGTACCCTTGATCCTATCCAGAACTGTGCCAACCCAATCAGTGCACTAACAGAAGAACCACACACCATTAATCCCAGCATGACACACTTAAAATGAGAATCACACACTCTAGATCCCCCTATGAAAGTTTCACCTATGACTGCAAGAGGCTTTGCAGGAGCCATTAAGATACAAGACAGAATAGGCAATGATTCCCCCACGATGAATGTAATAATTATGTGCTACAAACATAAAAGTAAAAAATGGAGACTCATGAAATATCACCTTCAGAACTGCTTCAGATACACCTGTAATTCCAGCACCTGGAAGGCAGAGGCAGGAGGATCGTTGTGAGTTCAAGACCACCCTGGGCTACAAAAGTGAGTTCAAGACCATCCTGAACTGCATAGCAAGACCCTGTCTCAAAAAGACAAAAAGAAAAAAAAAAAGAAAAAGAGAGTACCAAGAATAATGGTGTGTTTGAAATAAAAGGAATATTTAAAAAGTTTTTATGGTAATGTGTCTTTCACTGAATACACTTTTTATTGAAACACACACCACATATACATGTATATTTTTTTCTGGGTTTCTGTACTTCAATTTACAGTACAGCCTAGGTCCACTTCCACAGCACAGTCCTGCCTAGATCTCCTGTGAGGGATTACAGATATGCACCATGACCCCATGCTCCACATACTGAAATTATTTTTGTTACTGAAGATTGAATTGAGGGCCTTCAACTGTGCTACATTTACAGCCCTTTTAGAGTTGGGGTTTTTCCATTTAGTTTTGTTTTGAGATGGTTTCACTATGCAGTCCAGACTGGCCTTGAATTCACTAAGTAGCCCAGGTTGGCTTTGAACCCACAGTAATTCTCCTCCCTCAGCCTCCTGAGTGCTGGGATTACAGGTGTGTGCCTCCATGCCCAGCTAGGTTCTTCTTGTTTTGAAAAATAAATTGGATGAAACAGTCACACACAAAAAAACAAGGTTTTACATTTACTGAAAATAAGAAGAGAAACAGGCTCTGTAGAGTTTGGGCCAAATAAAAGTGGGAAAAAAGAAGTATATTCAACATCGTGAGAAGGGAACACTGTCCTGTGAAAGAGAGAACACAATAGTCCAAAGCTCCTTGGCAACTTTTTGTACTTCTCACTCCTCAGAATGTCAGCTTGAGGCTGTCCTACCCAACCCGGCCACATGCCCACCAGAGAAACTGAAGGTGGCACTCTGAGGGGGTCCACATGTAGGGCTTTAATAAGTGTTCTGCACTGTTCCTGGATTTTGTAATTGGCAGATTGTGTTGTTTTTAGTGGTTTTGATCTATTATCAGCTGGCTTCAAGGCAAGGTGGCACATGGCAGAGGAGCAACAGCTCACGGCATTGTAGAAAAAGTAAATACAATCAGGAAAAGATGAGACTTTTTTTTTTTTTTCCCTAAGGAAGAGATGAAACTCTTAATGTCCCTTATATGGTTTGCGGGATCCCCAACCTAGAGTGGGTGTAGCACCCACACTCTTAATCTCAGCGTTAGGCTGCATGTTCTTCAAATTCTAGATTCATCAGCCTTTGAAAAAGCCCCATCTAAAAGTGCACAAGACTCCAGGATGGCATCTAAACACAAACCATAACACAGGTCATGTCCACTTCCCCGGCAAGTTTGCCATGCTTTAATCCCAGCACCCCAAGACTGGAACAGTTGGAGTCACTGTCTACAAGTTGAAAATAGCCTGATGTAACTCCAGCAAACAGGGAGGCTGAGACGAGAAGGTCACTGCGAAGGTGGGGCCAGGCGGGTTACATAGTGAGTTCAAGGCCAGCCTGGACCGTACAGTAACGCCCTGCTTTTTAAAAAATAATAATTTAAAAAGTAAATTTTAGGGCTGGGGATTTGGCTCAGCGGTAGAGTGCTTGCCTAGCAAGCTGGAAGCCCTGGGTTTGGTCCTCGGCATCAAAAAAAAAAAAAAACTTCCCTAAAAAGTAAATTTAAAAAAATGTAAAGATTTGGGTTATAACTCAGTGGAAAAAAAAAATCTCCAATATAAAAAAAGAGAATGATAAAAGTTGAAGGACACACACAGTGCACATATAAGGCTGCGGTTCCAGATTTCCAATTAAATCCACAAACTACGCAAAAGAAGGGTAAAGCGTGCACGCGGCACCGTCTTTTTTCTGCTAGTACAGCCGGGCACAGGGCTGACAGTAATTCTACCTGCAAGACCCAGGGACAGGTACACTAGGCATTTTACGCGAACTTTCAGTTTGAAGACTATGCCGTGCGAAGCGTTCCACCGAGTACCCACGAAAACCCCAGCGCGTCTCCGCGGCCAGCCGTTACGGTAGACTCTTTCTATTGGTCCTCGCTTCTCTCTACCCAATGTGATCCACCTGGCGGTGGGCCCGCCCTTCTGGGCATGCGCGCCAACATCACGGCCGCGCCCCTTGCTGAGGAAATCACTGAGGGAAAGGTGGAGAGGTGGTGCGGTTCTGCGGTGAAAACAGTCTAAAGGCGTCACATCATAGTTTTGTGTATTCGTCTGTGTCGGTTTCTGAGGCAAGGTGTCACGACGCAGCCCAGGCTGGTCTCTCCACCTCACAGCCGTCCTCCTGCCTCAGCCGCCCTAGGGCTGGGATTACAGGCGTGTACTACCACGCCCAGTTACAGTATAGGTAGAAAAAGCCGAAAAGTTCTGCGTTCTCCTCCAGAGAACTGCAAGCCTGCCCAGCGCAGAGCTCCAGGAAGAGCGAGTCTTCAAGCCCACCCCGTTTCTGCGCCAGAAGCCGGACCCAGCCACTCGCAGCTCGTTGGGGAGGGAGGTGGGCATTTGGCCGACTTTTCATTGGCCCGCAGTCTCATGACTTCGCCTTTCCCCCCCACTTCTGGTCGACGAGTGGTTGAGGCCGGAAAATAACGTCTACAGTGATTGGCTGAGCCAGGCTGTCAGTCTTCTGGGGTCGCGCGGCCTGTAGAGCCGTCTGGAATCCGGCTGCAGGGGGAAGATGGCGGTCGCAGTGAGAACTTTGCAGGAGCAGCTAGAAAAGGCCAAAGAGAGCCTAAAAAATGTAGACGAGAATATCCGCAAGCTCACCGGGCGAGATCCGAATGACGTGAGGTAAGGACCGGAAACACGAGGCCGGGAGAGGCAGCCCTCAAGCCGGGGTGCCTGGGGACGCTGAGGGCGGCTGGCCGGCCCGCCGGAGAAGGTGGCAGCCTCGAGGCCTGTCGTCCGGCGGCAGTGAAAACGCGGGCTGGCGAGGCGGGGAGGCCGCAGGCTGTGGAGCCCTGCGCGCGGGGAGAAGGGGACGAGGTCTGGCCCCGCTTCTGAGGAGGCCGGGGCTGCCGCTTCCCGCCCTCGGCGCTGCGGGCCGGAACTGCAGCACAAAGCCCTTCGCGGCGCCCGCCGCTCCCAGTGCTGGCTCCGCGGGTCGCGAGCGGGGCCGGCCGCGCCGGGCGCCTACAGCGGCGCCTAGGTTGGCATGATTTCAGTGGTAACGGGCCGTGGAGAAACGGGGAGGAAAAATCGCAGCCCCGTTGGGTCCCTAACATGTGCGTGAGGAACCGTCCGTCACTGGAGAACTTCGGTTCCTCTTTCCTTTATGATGAACCGCGACTGAGAAAGGTTCTGGGGGCCCTTGGACGTGGTTTCTAAGAATTTTGGACGACTTCACATTCGTGCGTCTGTATTGATTGGGAATGTTTTTCCTAGGCCCATCCAAGCCAGATTGCTGGCCCTTTCTGGTCCTGGTGGAGGTAGAGGACGTGGTAGTTTATTGCTGAGGTAAGATTTCTGTAAGCGTTCACTCCTGGTAAAATTGCTGTTACAATTTATGTTAACGCGATGGATTTTTAAAAAAATCTGTTGCCTTTAAGAAACCGTGGTAAAACTAATGTTAGAAAACCAAAGGTGTGTTAATTTTGTTTCATGTTGTCATATATCTGCAGGTTACTGATATTAATACAATTATCCTGCAGCTTTTTGTCTTCATGGGTGCCAGGAATCAAACCTTGGGAGTCTGGCTGGCTGCACCGCGAAACTATTTTCCCAGCCTTATGAAGACCATATTGACTTTGTGTGTGTGTGTCAATTTAGTTGTGTTTTTAAGAATACCATAAAAAGCTTCAGTTTGACTGAGTGGAATAAGTGCTTGCCTGGCAAGCGCAAGGGCCTGAATTTGGTTCCTGGTACAGCCAAAAAAAAAAAAAAAAAAAAGTCAGTTTTTGAGTTTTGAAGTGTAGAGATGAAGCTTGGTGATAGAGTGCCTCATACATGATAGATTGTGAGTTCAATTTTTGGTGCCACAAGAAACAAAAGGAATGAGGCTTTTTAAAGCAAATATATATGTAAAGTTAATTCATTTGCAGGATTTTTAAAGTCAATTAAGTTCTCTTGTGAAGTGGACGTGCTTTATCTTAATATTTTAAGTGCTTTCTGATGAACATTTTTAATTGCAGGCGTGGATTCTCAGATAGTGGAGGAGGACCCCCAGCCAAACAGAGAGACCTTGAAGGGGCAGTCAATAGGTATGTTTTGCAGGGGGAGAACATTCTTAAAGACATCCGTGTATTATCTGGAGTAGTATACAAACACAAGTATTTTTTAAGTCTGGGCGGGTTGAGGATTTTTGTGTTTGTTTTTGAGACGGGGTCTCCCTGTGTAGTTCAATTTGCCTTGAACTCACTATGTAGCCAAGGCTGGCCTTGCACCTGCAGTAATCTTACCTCAGCCTCCTTAGTGCTGGAATTACAATGTGCATGTGTGTGACGCTACATCCACCAAGTTATGTTAGAATTCAGTACAATGCACTTACCCCTTGGGGAGTCTTTGATATTTAACTGAACTGATACAGCCTTCCTCTAAACTGGTATTTTGATAACCAAGTTTTTATCAACGTAAGAGTCACTGAAAAAATGTCAATTTGAACCACTTTTTCTATTTTGTACTACTTTGAAATTTTAACCTGCAGGGCACAGTGGCATTTGCCTATAATCTCAGCACTCTAGGAGGCTGAGGCAGGAGGTTTGTTGTAAGTTCCAGACAAGCTTGGTCTACAAAGTAAGCTCAAGGTTATTCCTTGAGTTCAGTAGCATGTGCCTGTAAATCCCAATAATTGGGCAGCTGAGGCAAGAGGATTGCCCAAGTTTGAGGCTAGTATGGGCCATGAGGTGAGTTTGGGGTCTGTCTGAACTACATAGAAAGACCCTGTCACCAAAAAAAAAAAAAAAAAAAAAAACCAGAAGCAAGTAAAATAAGATGGATATTCCATCTCATGAGACGGAGGTTTCTGGAGGATGTCTTAGAAAAAGGATTTGCCTTTGGTGTGAACTTAACCTCAAATTCTGCAGCAGTTATTTAAGTAATTTTTTTTTTCTGTGACAGGCTGGGCGGAGAATGTCGGACGAGAAGAGAATCACGCCAAGAAAGCGACCCAGAGGATGATGATGTGAAAAAGGTATGAAGATGAAAAGAATAGTAGAAGTGGTGTGTGCCATCACCTAATCCCAATATTTGGGAGGCTGAGGCAGGAGGATCCCTGGAGTTTAAAACCTGCCTTGGCCACAAAGTGAGTTTCAGGCTAACCTGAACTGCATAGTGAAACTTTGTCTCAAAAAAGCAAAAAATTAAAAATAACTTAATAGACATACATGCTTTGTCATTTTTCCCTTATTACATATAAAAATCTGCTACCTATATACTAAATTACTGAAATTTTCTTTTGTAGCCAGCACTTCAGTCTTCAGTTGTAGCTACCTCCAAAGAGCGTACACGTAGAGACCTTATCCAGGATCAAAATATGGATGAAAAGGGAAAGCAAAGGTATTTGTGGACACTCCCCCATGGAAAAGTCTGTCAAATAAGAAAAGTTATAGTATTTATGCATGCCTTTCCTATTTCTTAGCAACAGCAGGTATAATGAAATACATTTTATTAAAGTTGTTTTTCATTTTTCTCTTTTAGGAACCGGCGAATATTTGGCTTGTTGATGGGTACTCTTCAAAAATTTAAACAAGAATCCACTGTTGCTACTGAAAGGGTACTCATGCTTTTTTTTTTTTAAGCTTTATTTATCTTATGGCCGGCATAGACTGCCCTGGGGGTGGGGCTGGCGCAGTATGTGGTGCCAGGGATCAAACCGAGGTCCCTGTGGTTGCCTAAGCAGGCGCTTTAGACCGCTGAGCTATCTAGCCAGCCCCTACTTATGCATTTCATATAAAGGCACATATGCGTCTGTTAATTTGTGGTACTGGAAATAACCCAGAGCCTCTGTCATGCTATGAAAGCACCGAGTTATGTTGCCAGGTCCAGTTTAAAAAATTTCAAAAGCTCTCCTAAGACTTCATTGCAAAGCTAAAATAAAGCCAGGTAAAATTTTATGTAGAAACTTTGAGACTGTTATATTCTCAACTGTTTTTTACGTTGTGCATTGAGTGAACTGTATGTGGCACAAGGATCCCCAGTCTGTAGTCTGTACACCTTAAAATTTTTACTAATTTTGCCAAGCTCTTTAACCACCTTGCTGTGTAAGCTTAGACAAGTCTATTTCTTTAGGTCTTAGTGTTTCTTTTTTAACAGACTTGATCTTGGAATTAGTTGAATGATTCTAGTTTTTCATATTACCATACACATGCGAAGGCAGTTCTTAGCACGCTGGAAGTAGAAGTATAGTTATGCCCTGACTTTCACAGTTTAGCTGTCCTTTGTATAGTAGCTTTCTTTTGATGAAACAATAAAATTGTATCTGGATTATGGAAGATTGGTTAAATGTTTCAGTACTTGTATGTTAACACAGTACAAATAGGTTAATGTAGGAAAAATTGGATAGTTTTTTGGGTTTTTTTTATAGGAAGGTAGGGGCCGGGGAGATAGCTGCGAGGCATAGATGCCTGCCTGGCAAGTGCAAGGTCGTGAGTTCAAACCCTGGTCCCTCAAAAATAGATAGATGAGATAGATAGATAGATAGATAGATAGATAGATAGAATAAAACAAGTTATGGCTAGTAGTTATGCCTCTGATTTGGAAAGAATAACTGAAAATAACCTGAGATAGCACTCTTTTAGGTCTTTTATGAAAACTTTACTTAATGACGGGGTAGTTATTTTTTGACTGATAGCCTTGAAGTTTGGTTAGTTACGTGAAGAAACCAAGGTCCTGCCACTGTGTCCCTTTTGCATGATGCCCACTCTCACGCTGTGTAGGGTGTGTTTTTTCCTGCTTCTACTTGGCCATAACTTGCTCTGCAGAGCCTTTTTACTATCTTTGACCAAATTTTTTTAAGTCTCAGTCCCTATTTCTGAAAAATTGTGATCAGTCCCAGATTTCAAGTGCTAAACTGAAGTAATAGGTATCCTAAATGGGGCATGTTTGCAGATAACTTCGCATAATAAAATTGTAATGTTTCACATAATCAGGTTGTGTGGTAAGCTCTTGCTATAATTGAATTGATAACAACTAAAACCTATTTTACCTGTTATAATGGTGATTAAACTAGCTTTCTTATTTTTAGCAAAAGAGGCGCCAAGAAATTGAACAAAAACTTGAAGTTCAGGCAGAAGAAGAGAGAAAGCAGGTTGAAAATGAGAGGAGAGAGCTATTTGAAGAGAGGCGTGCCAAACAGACAGAGCTGCGACTCTTGGAGCAGAAGGTTGAGCTTGCACAACTGGTAAGTAGGATTTTGGACTTTGAAGATTGGTGAACCTTTGTGTTCGCAAAGGCAGTGACCTTATGCCTTTTCTTTAGCAAGAAGAGTGGAATGAGCATAATGCTAAGATCATTAAATATATAAGAACTAAGACAAAGCCCCATTTGTTCTATATTCCTGGAAGAATGTGTCCAGCTACCCAAAAACTAATAGAAGAGTCACAGAGAAAAATGAATGGTAAGTTCGTTGCATTTCTTTATGAGTAACATAAAAGACCTATAAACATGTATTTGTATTTGAGCAAGTTTTTTCTATGCTTGCCAATAACCTCATGAAAATGTTAGTTACACAAAGATACCATTTGTATGGTACATGGAGGGTGCCCCCTCAGAGGGTTAAACACTACTACTAAGGTGATTTATTTATTTATTTATTTATTTTTTTACCGTCCTCCATATTGGAAAATTAGTGCATGATACCAAGGGTAATTTCTGCTTTTTTATGATGGTTAGTTTTCTTCTAGCATAAAGATAATTAAAAGTGGTTCAGTTTCTTACTAGTTTCTTAGTATATATGTTTCTAGTGGTTTTTTGTTATGTACCAGTTTGCCCGTATTTGTTATAATCATTGTTTTGTCATCATCTCTTTACAAAGACATTTACATGAAGCTAATGACAACTTGTGATCTGGTGCAAAATTGTGACTTTTTTCTTGGTTATACATGTACATTTTTATTCTTTAGCTTTATTTGAAGGTAGACGCCTCGAATTTGCAGAACAAATAAATAAAATGGAGGCTAGGCCTAGAAGACAATCAATGAAGGAGAAAGAGCATCAGGTGGTGCGTAATGAAGAACAGAAGGCGGAACAAGAAGAGGGTAAGGTGGTTCAGCGAGAGGAAGAGTTGGAGGAGACAGGTAATCAGCACAATGATGTAGAAATAGAGGAAGCAGGAGAGGAAGAGGAAAAGGAAGTCGGTGTAGTTCATAGTGATGCAGAGAAAGAACAGGAAGAGGAGGAACAGAAACAAGAAATGGAGGTTAAGATGGAGGAGGAAACTGAGGTAAGAGAGAATGAGAAGCAGCAGGATAGTCAGGCTGAAGAAGTGATGGATGTGCTAGAGATGGTAGAGAATGTCAAAAATGTAACTGCTGAGCAGGAGGTAATGGAAACTAATCAAGCTGAAAGTATGGAGCCTTCAGAAAATGAAACTAGCAAAGAATTGGAGCCAGAGATGGAATTTGAAGTTGAGCCAGATAAAGAATGTAAATCTCTTTCTCCTGGAAAAGAGAATGTTAGTGCTGTAGAAATGGAAAAGGAGTCGGAGGAAAAAGAAGGAAAAGAATCTGAGCCTCATCTTGAGCCTGTGGCTCAGCCTCAGCCCCTGCCTCAGTCCCAGCCCCAGCCCCAGCCCGCGCCCCCACCCCAGTTGCAGCCCCCACCAGTGCCCCAGCCCCAGCCCCAGCCCATCCCTCAGCCTGAGACGTTGCCATCAGCTGTTCTACAGCCATCACCTCAGGTCATTCAGGATCAAGGAAACTTAGTACCTGAGCGCAAAGAGTTTCCTGTAGAATCTGTGAAACTCACTGAGGTGCCAGTAGAGCCAGTCTTAACCATACTTTCAGAAAGTAAAAGCAAAACAAAAACTAGGAGCAGAAGTAGAGGTCGTGCTAAGAATAAAACAAGCAAGAGTAGAAGTCGAAGCAGTAGCAGTAGTAGTTCTAGTAGCACTTCAACTAGCAGCAGCAGTGGGAGCAGTTCTAGCAGTGGCAGCAGCAGTAGTCGTAGCAGTTCCAGCAGCAGCTCCAGCACAAGTGGGAGCAGCAGCAGAGATAGTAGTAGTAGCACTACTAGTAGTAGTGAGAGTAGAAGTCGGAGCAGAGGCCGGGGACATAATAGAGATAGAAAGCACAGAAGGAGCGTGGATCGGAAGCGGAGGGATACTTCAGGACTAGAAAGAAGTCACAAATCTTCCAAAGGTGGGAGTAGTAGGGATGCAAAAGCATCAAAGGATAAGAATTCCCGCTCTGACAGAAAGAGGTCTATCTCAGAGAGTAGCCGATCAGGCAAAAGATCTTCAAGAAGTGAAAGAGACCGAAAATCAGACAGGAAAGACAAAAGGCGTTAATGGAAGAATCCAGGCTTTCTTAGCCTATTTGCAGCAGAAGATTTGATGAGTAAAAGGATTACCTTTCCTTGTAAGGAGGATGCTGCCTTAAGAAATGCATGTTGTAAA
>PVKN010011719.1:0-21339 GCA_004027915.1 Capromys pilorides
TTTTGCCTTTGTTGAGAATTAGGAAGGCAACATTGTCTCTACTTTAGCTATAGATTTTTGACTTCTGGGAAAATTAGAGCTTTTCAGCATAACTTAGAATTGGAAGATGAGCTATCCTTAACTACATCTATTTCCTCAAAGCTGCATTTCTCTGTGCTTTCTCTTTTGTACAATGAATAATTTGAAGAATACCCCAGTTTGAACTTGGACGTCCTATGAATAAGAGATACTTCTGATAGTGGGAATATTATAAAATTGTATGCTTAAGGTAGTATCTACAGCTTCTTATTACATGCTCTATAAAACTTATCTCATGGGTTGCGACAAATGAAACAGTGTTCCGCATCGTATCATAATTTAACATGGTTTCTGTAGTGGTCAATACATTGTGTCAACTTGGCTAGATGCCTGGTGGTAGATACATTGTATCAATTTGCCTGTATTTCTTGGCTGTTCCACACTGATCTGTGAGGGCCCTGCCTCAGAGTAACTCAGCACAAAAAGGGGTTGAGGAAGAATTCAGCATTGTACTTCATCAGACGAACTTCAGTCTTCACAGTCAGCTTGGACTTTATCTCCTGGCTCCCAGCAGACTCTTCAGTCTCCAGATTAGATCCTTCACCTTTCCATAGCAGATTCTTCTGCCTTCCATTGCAGACACAAGGGCTGACTGTTAGAGACTGTTAGAAACCGGTAGAAACCAGTAGAGACTGTTAGGCAAGGAACATTGCAGTGAGTATAAAAGCCTTGGGACTGAATCCTTCAGTTGGCAGTGTGCAGACGCTTTCGGCACACTTCCTCATCGGACCCTGGAACTGGCACACCTTATGTTATATCTGTTCCTCTAGTAAAGCCCTGATTAAAACAGTCTCCAAGCACAGTGCTGAAACATGGCTTAGTTTTCCATCTTTGTCACTTTGCTTCTTGCTGAGACCCAGTACCCCACACCAACAAGTGAAGGAGAGGAGGCTCCAGTTGCAACCTGTTGCTCCCAGGCCCATGACTATAATATTAAGTGGAAACTCCATTTTTTTAAACCACTTTTTTATTTAGGACCCAGAATGGAATATTTGTATTTAATATAAATTCAACTTCTCTGACATATTAAAATGATTTTTTGGGCTGGGGAGATAGCTCAGTAGAATAAGCACTTGCTGGCAAGCACAAGGGCCTGAGTTCAATCCCCAGTTCCACCAAAAATAAAATAAAATATTTTTTCATTTGTAGCAACCCATAAGTTTTACATAGCAAGGCCTTGGGCTTAGTGGTGGGGAACAAAGTTAAGGGAGGGGCCAAGGAGGGAGCCGTATCCTCTAGCTCATCCCAGAGTGGCTGTCCTTCAATTGGACCCCAGCTCCTCACACCCCAGCTCCTCACGTCAAGCCCCTGACCAAGCCTCCACAATCACACTGACTTCCAACATGGGAGGCTTTGGAGTCCATTTTAGCTGTAAACCATGAGCACAAAAAGGATGAGATGTGCCTTAGAGAGATTTTAAGGCACAATGTGGATTATTCTATTATTGGATTAGGTGGCAAACATGTTGATAATGACACAATTGTGGGCTAAAGAGCACAGTGTGACTATGTGACTGTAATATTAAGATGATGATTATAATATTAACTGGAAACTCCACTTTTCTTTTAAAACCACTGTCTTATAGTTACTCTTCTTTCATTGCTGGGACAAAAACCCAGCATGCCAACTTAGGGAAGGAAAGGTTTATTTAGCTCACAGTTACAGGAGGTTTCATAGTTTAAAGCAGCCTGAATTACATAGCAAGACCTTGAGGCACTGTGCCGCCATGTCCAGGATGATCTGCTCCATACCTCCAAGAACAGCCACCAGGCACAGGGGAGGTTCATGCTGTCAATTTAATGGTTCAGCACTGGCCCTGCCCTTCAAGCCCCTCCCTGGTCCTCTGGCTCTGCCCCTCAAGCTCCATGCTTGACAGCTCCATAATTTACATGCAGTTTTGGGGGATCAACTAGATACAAACGATAACTTTCCACCTCTGGACTCCCAAAGTCTCATGTATATCTTTTTCTGCAAAAGGCATTTTTATCCATCTCTAAGAGTTGCCAAAGTTCCAACAGTTTCAGCATTTCTGACAAGTTGAAGTCCCAAGTTTCCTTCAAGATCCAATGCAAACTCTCAACTGTGAGTCCCTAAAGAAATAAAAAGTTAAATACATCCGACATTCAAAAGCACAAGATAAACATTGCCATTCCAAAAGGTATACACAGGAAGATACAAAACATTGGGGCAAAAAACAAGTCCAAAATCCAGGTGGGCAGACATTAAGTCCTATAATTCCATGTGGAACATGTGAAGCAATCTGTGGCAAATCGTGAGCTCCATGTGGCTCTGCTCTTTTTGCACTCATAGTGTTAGTTCCCATGGTGTCTCTCTTAGGCCAGCTTTGCTCCCTCATTGTAGTTTTCCTTAGATGATTCATGTTCCTGGCTTTTCCAAACTTCCGGGGTTTCCACAGAGTAGGCTTCTCACTCACAGATTTACACACTGCCCTCTCAGTGGCACACCGCTTGACCTCCCAGGCCTTCTTTTGAAATCAAGGTGGAAGCCTTCTTAACCTCAGAACTCCTGCATTTTTCATGCACCTAAAACCAATGTCATATAGGTGATGCCAAGGTCTGCTGCCAGCTGGAGCAGTAGCCAGGCTTCCTTCTCTCTTGGCTGCAGGGGTGAAGTGCCTGGATCGCTGAGCACTCTGACCCTGAGTCTGAGAAACAGATTCTCTATGCTGGCACAATTCTTTAGTCTGGTATGGCCTCCACCTCCATCCTGGAACCTGGTGTGGCCGCTGCCTCCATTCTGGAACATGGGGCTCTGTGGCATTCTCCTTGAAGAAAAGTCCCTCACCCTTATGATTCTGAGGCTGCAAGGGCAAGAACCTGCCACCTCATGTGATGCCCCCAGGACATCTTTGCTACTCTTCTGTTCCTCCTGGGCAGTGGAGATCTCAGCTCTGTTTTTGCAGCCCACAGCCTTCCAGGCACTTTTTTTCTGGCCAAACTCATAACATTTTAAATCATTCTGCTGGGCTCTTTGCTTTTCATTCTCAACATATATTTGACTAAGAGCCCCCAGGAATAACCATGCCACTGCCCAAATATTTGACTGCCTTGAGATTTCTTTTGAAAGATTAATCAGTCCTTAATGTTTAATCTTAGTCTTAGGCCAAGTCTCTGGACATGGACAAAATTTAGGCAAGCTTTCTGCTAATCCAAAACACAATTGATCTGGATTTCAACAAACAGAGCAGTCCTTCCCAGCAGAAACCCCTGCAGCCTGGTCTTTATAGAAAGAATCTCCTGTACAGAAAGGCAGAAGCTCTTCCAGCACTTCTCTTACAAGCAACATCTCCAAACGTTTCCTATCTCTTATCATAAGCCATTCCCAAAAGCTGGCAATCCACGTGGTCAGGTACAGCCACAGCAACAGGTCCCACTCATCTGGTACCAAATTCTGTCTTAGCTACTCTTCTCTCATTACTGGGGCAAATACCCAACACACAAGCTTAGAGAAGGAAAGGTTTATTTAGCTTACCGTTACTGGAAGTTTCATAGTTTAAAGCAGCCTCAATTATATAGTAAGACCTCGAGGCACTGTGCCACCATATCCAGAATGATCTGCTCCACACCTCCAAGAGAGGACACTAGGTGGAGGGAGAGTTCGTGGGAGGGGCATGCTCTCAGTTTAATGGTTCTGCCCCTCACTGGCCCTGCCCCTCAAGTCCCTCCCTCGTCCTCTGGCCCTGCTCCCCAAGCTTGACAGCTCCATGATTTACATGAGGCTTTGGGGGGATAACTAGATAGAAACCATAACAACCACATTTTTATTTAGGGTCCAAAATAGAATATTTGTATTTAATATAAATTCAACTTCTATAACATTAAAATAATTTTTCATTTGTAGCAACTTGAGATAAGTTTTATACAGCATGTAATAAGAATCTGTAGACCCTATCTAATATGTACAATTTTATAATACTCCCCTCATCAGAAGCATCTGTCATTCACAGAGTTTCTACAATGGCAGCGTTATCTGACACCTCAGTATTCCCAACTCACATGAAAATGATGGCCAGAAAAGTTAAAAAATTTTAAGTGTTTTTTCATCACAGCAGAATGGATTTTTATTGATGAAATGGGTAATTTTATAAGCAGGACCACAGATGTTGGGAATGCGCTTTAACTGAGCAAATGAGATGCACGAATTCCTTGGGTTGCTGAAGTGATTAGGTCATGAGTCTGGTGACAGCTGTGGAGTCTGAGTTCTGCAGTTGTGATCCCATCCCAGGGCAATGTCTCCTTCTTGGAGTAAAACTTCTTTCAAGATGTAAAGAGACCACTTCAATGACAGAGACTGGGATTTTTTTTCCCTCTTTTAAAGTATATAATATTTATGCCTTTAGCTTTACTGATGAATCTAAATCTAAACAATCCTACATTATGTTAGTTTGGAATTTAATTGAGTTCACTGAACTTAGAGCTCAGAATTTTGGGCTGACATTTTTTTTAATTTTTGTTTTTAAGACAGGTTGTCCCAGATACAATTGTCCTGGGCCTGGGCACATTCTTTTAAGAATACACATCCTGCAGCTCTGTTTCCTTACTGTTCTTCCTTTTTATCCTATGTAGTTTACAGCTACTGATCTAGAACACAAGCTGGATTTTTCCAGTCTCCTCTATTGCACTATTGCCCTTTGGTTACAGCTACCTAAGAAGACTCTAAGTCTGGATCAGTTTGTTCCTTCTCTGTGCCTACACCTGGGTGCTGAGCACTGGTAGAACTACATTCAGGCCTCTGTGTAATCTGGGTCTCCAGCATGCGATAGCACTCATAACTGCTTGGTAGTTGTGAGAACTTCATAGTGGTCTCTTGCTTTAAGCCTAATCTATACCATTTGCAGGTGAGTCTCCTTCCTTCTTCAGATCTTTTAATATCGTGTTTTGTTTCCCTGGTGAGCAGTGTCAGTAGAAAGCATTCTACTAACGAGGGAATCTGGCAAGTTTCTCTGCCCCTTCTCAATTGACTCTATTTTTCTCCCTCCCTCTTTTCCTTCCTCCTTCTCTCCTGTCTCCTCCTTTCCTTTCTCTTTTCTCCCCTTTCTCTGCTCCCCTTTCTATCACTGAACAAATTAAAAGCAGGATTAGTCTAATCCCTGGAGTCTTTCCAAGCCTGGGAGAACTCCGGTATTCTTTTAGCATTATGAAGTACAAAAGATAACCCAGCAATGGGGACCATGATAAATCCACTGTCATCAAAACTAGGCAGTTCTCTGGGACATTATCAATCACCTGAGGGCCTGAGTAGGCTGCCTGTGCCCTCTGTGGGGAGCTTTGGTCTAGATAGAGAGCTTTCTTCTTGCTCGGGTACTTTTCTACTGCCCAGCTTGTCTTTCTACTCAGAAGTGTACTGTTTTTGTCCTGCAAATCCAAGGGCCAGCATATCTACATTAAGATCCGTGTGGATGCATGAACTTTCATCTCCCACATGCCAATGGTAGTTGTCCCATGCTGCCTACATCCACAGAAACACCACATTCCCCCTTCTCAAGTATCCATTAACTGGGGAACAAATAAAAAAATGTGATCTTTCAAAATGTAGTGCAGCCATAAAGAAGGATAAACTTGAGACTTTTATAGGTACATAGATACAATTTGAGACCATACACATAAATGAAATAACTCAGACACCCATGTAAACATCGTATTGTTTCCCTAGTGTGAGAAACTGAAAAGGGGGTAAGATCCAAAATGAACAATTGATATTGGGAAGATGGAAGAAAGTGTCCAAAACAAAAGAAAATGGGAGAATGGGAAAAGGAAGAAGGAAAAAGGAAAAAACTACATAGCTACACACATACACAAACACACACAAACACATATGATAGTTAAAATAGTTATACAATTAGTATCTCTTAGTTCATTGGAAAGAAAAGTTTGTTCTAATATTGTTTGGGCAATATTTCAGGCCTCTATTTTGTACTCAGAATAACTGTTATGAATATAACAATACACAATGTATTAATTATTGTTACCTACTAGCCTGATTTAAAACTGGTTTTTTAAAAAAATTTTCTCTGTTCAAAAAAAAAAAGACAGAGGGCTGGGGAGATAGCTCAGGGGCACGAGTGCCTGCCTGCCTGACAAGTGCCAGGTCCTGAGTTTGATCCCCAGTTCCGGAAACAAGCAAACAACAACAACAACAAAAAATAAACCAGAGAGAGCTTTGAGCAATCTCAAGACTGTGTACCTCAGAGTAAGCCGGGGCGCTGGCAAAACTCTAGATTTAAAAGTAGGTCAAAAGGTCTGTAATCTAATCATGGTTTCTACCCTCTAGTGCCCCACTCACATTTGTAGTCCTAGCACTGGGCCATAAATCAATCACAACTCTAGAGTCAGCTGCCTCTGAAAAGCTGGACCCCTCAGCACTGTCTGCAGCTTTACAGGTATACAGAGGCCCAAGCCCTGGCTCTGGGGCTTCAGTTCAGTGCAGAGGGCCTGGGTTACAATTCTAGTGAGGCTCTTTCTTGCTGTTTTCTTACTGTCTCCTTACCTGAGGTGAATTGTAGAGGAAGAGGGAGGGATAGAGATGGGAGAGAGAAGGAAGGAGGAAGGGAGAGAGAAAGAGAAGGAGATGGAGAGAGGAGAGAGAGAGAGAGAGAGAGAGAGAGAGAGAGAGAGAGAGAGAGAGAGAGAGAGAAACTCCTCCCTTCCCCTTCTTATAAGGTGATAGTCCTAATAGATTAGGGTCTCTCCCCTATTACTTCATTTAAATTATCTCCTCTTAATTAGGTCCTGAGGTGGGAGTTAGGGCTCCAACATATATGTTTTACTCAGGGTTTTTAGTAGAGGAACAGATATAATACAAGGAACAGTTATAACAAGATGTGCCAGTCCCAGAGTCAGATGAGGAAGTGTGCTGAGTGTCTGCCCACTGCCCACTGAAGGATTGAGTCCCAAGGCTTTTTATATCACTGCAGTGTTCCATCTCTAATGGTCTCTACTGGTCTTTACCAGTTCCTAACAGTCTTTAACAGTTTCTAACCATCATCTGTTGTGTCTGCAACAGAAGATATAAGAATCTGCTATGGAAAGCTGAAGGATCCAATCTGGAGGCTGACGAGTCTGTGCAGGAAGCCAGGAGATGAAGTCCAAGCTGAGTTATTCTGAGGCAGGGCCCTCGTGGCTCATAGTGTGAAACAGCTAGGCAATGTAGCTAAATTGATAAAATGTATCGACCACTAGACATCCAGCCAAATTGACACAATGTATCAACCACTACAAAATGAATTTTGGGGGAATGTGTACAGTCCGTAGCAGGTGTCACACTCAATCAGTATCAAATGGAGTTTTTCATAGATGACATTGTGTAAATGGACAGCCATTTGGGAAAAGATAGTATATCACAATATACACCAAAATAAACTATAGCTGGTTAAAAATCACAATGTAAAACTTGTAACTGTAAAAAAATTATAACTGTAAGCCAGGCATAGTGGCATATAACTGTAATCCCAGCACTCAGGAGGCTGAGGCAGGAGGATCGTTGCAAGTTCAAGACCATCCTGGGCTACAGAATGAACCCAAGGCATGAACTGCATAGTGAGACCCTGTCTCATAAAAGATGAAAAAATTATATACATGCATATATAATTTCTCTCTCTCTCTCTCTCTCTCTCTATATATATATATATATATATATATTAGGAAAAACAAAATTTTTTTTTATTTTCTTATTGTGTTTAGGAAAGGATCTACAGGGTGTTCAGGGTCTCACTAATAGACTGGACTCGCAGTGGTCTGCCTATCTACAGCCTCCCAAGAGCTGGGATTACAGGCATGTGTCACCATGTCCAGTGTCAATTGAAGTCTCAGCACACCCTGGGGATGGAAAACAAATTCTCTTATAAACTTGAGGTGAAAAAACCTTTCTAGGATTGATGTGAGTTTGAGAACAGCCTGGACTACCAAAGTGAGCTTAAGGCCAGCTGAAATGCATGAGACCCTGTCTCAAAAAAGAAAAAAGAAAGAAAGAAAGAAAACCTTTCTAAATATGACTCAAAATCTAAATAGACTGATCAATTTGGCTGTGTAAATATTAAAAAGAAAAACATTTTTAGGAAGCAAAATACTCCAAAGTTAAAGACAAATGATATGCTGGGAAAAGTTACAACATGTATCAGAGATAAAAATCTAAAATTCTCTCTGCTTTCTCAGAGTCATAAAAGACTAAAACCATTACAAAAACATACCCAAGACATGGACAGTTCATGAAAGATTTAAATGTCCTTAAACATAAGAAATATGCTTCACTTATAATAAAATCAGATTAAAAGCAAATCAGAATATTTTTCCTCACCAAACTGGAAGAATTAAAGTCCTAGGGACACAATCAGGCTGTGGAGAAACAAACCCTTGTTGCTGCTGGGCACACACAGAACTGTAGAATCCTTGTTGCTGTTAGGGGGTCGTACAACTTGGTAGCGCCTGAGGAAATCTATATATATGTATTTATCATTTGACACAATAATCTCACTTCAGTGAATTGGATTGTGAAGCTACACTTCCATAAAAGCAAAGCAAAATGTACATGGCTATTTTTTGCAACATTATTAAGCAATTTGTTGATCATAATATAGTACATTTGCACAAAGAAATAGCATTCAACCATAAACTAGAATGATATCTCTGTAGAGTGACACAGAGTGACTTCCAACCTAGATTGTTAGTATGAATATATATGTATTATATATATATATAATATAATGCTTATAATGCTACATTTTGAGACAGAAGGGGGAATGTTTGTATGTAATACAAGCATATTATATGAATGAAATTGCATACACTATTTTATTTTTCTAAAAAAGAATCAGTACTGTTGAGAATTAAACTAATGTATATTTTGTGAATCACTAGGGGATTCCAGCATCTAGGTTTGTCTAAAGTGAAAGCTCAGACTGGGATATGGCTCCGTGGCACAGTGCCTTCCTGGCAAGCTCAAGGTCCTGAGAGTGATTCTGGTAACCTCCCCCACCCCCACCTCCCCAAAAAGGCAAAAGTGTATTTCTAACAAGGCACCTACTCAAGTGTATCAGGACCCTGGTAGACTGCTTATACTCAGCAAAATTTGTCACATCCTCTGAAATATACAGTAGGTTGACTTGAAAGAAAGTCTTTGTATGTTCCTTTCACTGGCCAGTGTTTATTTACTTATAACCTCCTACCTCTGTAAAAAGAGGAGTTATATAAGATATTGTCTCATCTAAGCTTCACTGAAATTTTCAGGGAGAAAAGCAAAACAAAATTATAAAGAGAAGATTCTTTGACTACAGTGGTGTCAATGTTTATTTTATAAAGGTATATACTTTTTATATTCACTGAACTTTCTTCTATGCAACAAGGCTCTTGGTATTAAGCAATGACAGAATTGCACCTACCCATCTGTACCTTTGGGTTTGGCACAACTCCCATCCCCTGAATAAATAAATGTGAATACACCTGTATTTGAGGATGTCATAGGGAAGTGGTTACTGAGTCTTGCTGGGACCGCAAGGAGTGCTGGAAGTCCTTCCTAAATACCAGCAGATAAATATTCTCCTCTTCAGCACCTCTCTTCTAGTTCTAACCTTCCTTCCTCTAATCTTGGGTGAGATTTCAGTAGTCCACTGGAGCAGGTTGGAAGTATTGCTTTTTTTTTTTTTTTTTTTTTTGCAGGACCAGGGTTCAAACTCACAACCTTGCACTTTCCAGGCAGGCACTTGTGCCATGGAGCTATCTCCCTGGCCCCTGGAAGTATTGCTTTAGCTTAGTGTCTTCAGCTAACAAATATAAGAACAGAAAAAGGGAGGTAAGTTGTCCAAGAGTGAATGTCATACGTGTGTATTTACATGTAAAGCTCCCCAAGGAGTGCCTAATGAGTTAGAAGGGACTAAAGTCATGTTGACAGAGTCTAATAACTTCACAAAGCTTGGAACCATACATACGATAGTGGTAGAGTGAGCTGGGGCCGCATATGGCACCAAGGGGGAAGGCTACGCTGTTACCAGTAAGTGAGCAGCCTGTATACAATATAAGGGACAGGAAGAGATTTGTCCCTCTCTCCCTTATTGTTTGTGCTGTTTTTTGTCTACTGAGACATTTATTTATTTATTTATTTATTTATTTATTTATTTATTTATTTATATTTGGTAAACGCTTTGACTATGCAGCTCGAACTCATAGCAACCCTCCTGTCCCAGCCTCCCTAGTGCTGGGATTACAGGCTAGCACCACCATGCCCAGTGTCAGTGGCCTGTGTGGCACTGGGGATCGAATCTAGGGCCTTGAGTTTGCCAGGCAGGTGTAGAGTGCCGAGTTATCTCCCTAGCCCAAGCCTGTCCTCCTTTAACTTTGAGTGTCAGTATTTTGTCTCAACAGAGAAACAAGTAACTAAGATATCACCTTATTCTCTTATGGAGAGAATTAAATGAACGCAGAACAAATTAAAATGGGGGAACAATACAGATTTGTACATGTATGTGGGAATTCCCATAGAAAACTGAAGGCTCAAAAAAATGCCAAAACTCACGTGTTTTATGACCTGTGTTGCACAAAGACAAACAACATCCAAACCTTGAAACATCTAGACATTTTTTAGACATCCCTTCAAATGATTAGGGGTAAGGGATAGTTGTTGCCTTCAGGTTTCACCTGCTTGAAGAAGAGAGAGTACAGGCAAACCCAAATTTAAAAGATAGAATTAAGAGGAGGAGTTGGCCTTTGCAATAAAAATTGTCTAGATTTTTAAACCTTCAGTTATACATGGATATCAAGGAACATATGTACAAAGATTTATAAGTAAGAATATTCATTTCAGTGTTGTGAAATCAGAAACAACCTAAAGTTTCCAAAAGATCAATTGCCTGGTCTTTTTCCTAATGTAGCATGACAATGTTCAGGTAATAATGCAGATTGTGCACAATTCAGACATAATAGGAAAAAGCAGATTACAGAAAAATGTGCAGTGGTTCTTTAAAACCAAAAGCTATACTCTTAAATAAAGGTTAATCCACCAAATGTTAACATTTCAAAATCTTAACAGTTTAGGAATTTCTATAGTTTCAGAGTTATTTTCAGAATTAAAATATTTAGTGAAGTACATTGCCTTTGCCGCCTGAGGAATGTTGTTACCCACATTTCTTCAGGAATACCTCCGTGTAGGTACGATGGGAGCCAACATCACAGTTTTCTATCAGGATGCCCTGGTAGGGTATACCTTTGTGGTCCAGCCTTTGTTAGGCACCCAAGGGCCCTGAGTTTTATTCTCAGATCCTCACCTCATTTAAGGTTTTCTTTAATAATTGTAACTGTGAAAACATTAAAGACTTGTTATTGTTTGTGTCTAGTTGTCCCCCCCTAAGGCCTCATGCAGTCATGGAGCAGCTTCTGGAGTTTGTGATTGATTCTGTTTTTTTTTTTTTTTTTAATTGCTTTTATCCAAGGTTGGGATTATAAGTGTGAGTGCTATACCCTGGCCCTTGGGTGGGTAATCTGCATTACAGTGTAAGGAGGGGGAGAGGTTAGCTAGCTACCTGAGCTGCTGCTGGTCTTGGCTGTCTCCCTGAAGGGCTGCTCTGTGCCATGTGCGTTTCGCCTTGGAGCCTGCTGATTATGGATTAAAATCTCCACTAATAGCGATTTAAATAAACCTTTCTTCCTTAATGTTGGGTGCTGAGTATTTTGTTCCAGCAAAGAGAGAAGAGTGAAATAAGGCTGAACTAGAAATGATATCACTGAGGGTGGGCCTCCCAACAACTTATAGTGAAAGCAAAATCTGATGTTGAGCCTTTTATCCCACCTTTTGCAGACCTCCTCAGCGAGTGCAGTGCACAATGAGGGCCACTGCAGTGAGGACCCAGGCAGCAGGAATTTCAAGATTCTTTCCCTGCTTCCAGTTTCAGTCTCCTGTTTGCCTGCGGTGCAGCTTAGGCAAGCAGCCCAACACTGCGCCCTAGTGGTTTTTCAAAATACTGCATCAATGCTCATGAAGTTTAGCCATTTCTTTTTTCTTTAAATTATTAACATTATGCAGCAAAATAACCCAGTAGAGTCCTATAGCCCATAACAATAGTGGGGTATCAGCAGAACTGGCAATATCAGAATTTTTTTAAATAACAATGCTTTATTTTTTTCAAAAACATGATAATAGTACATTTCCAATAATTGATACAATGCATATTGTTGTCCTCGTAGTAATTATACAGAGCACAGAGTGTAGACATGATAATTTTTCTAACCAATGCTGGTACAGTATCAGAAGTTGTTGACTTGAGCCTTTTACAGTCCAGCATATTAATATGAATTTACGTTTTACACTTTCTGGTTAGACTTTTCTGCTGGATGGTTGAGACCAAGAGCAAGACCTATATAACTAAAAATGTAACTTTTGTATCTGACAAGGTTATTCAAATCCCCTCAGGATTTACCCTGAAACTATATACAGCATTTAGTAGATCATTTGTCAGTGTCAGCCGTCTGGATGAGTCATGGCCATTGCTTGACCAATATGCTTTCTGTGAAAGCCTGAGAGAATGTTTTCTCTCTAGGTGATTCTCCTTAGGTACACTATACCTTGTGGATACCTTCCCTCTGTGACCCCATAATCTCCCAGAAAATTTGGGACACCACTGAGTTATAGGATGTCACAATATAGGCTTTCTTATGTCCTGAGTCCTCACTGACCTTGAAGGGCTAGCGCCAAAATATTGGCTATCTTTGTAACCTTTCTTTTTCTCTAATTTTTGCTGTGCAAACTTAAACTGTTAACCATCCAGAAGAGAAGCATAATGATATTATTATCCTATAACAAAGGCAGTTGAGCTTAACATCACTATCTGTCTGAATATCAAATGCCTTAGACATAACATGGAACAGGTATTTTCCAACGCTCATTGGTATTCTAAACTTTAAATCCCTATGCCTACAGTATTTGAACTGGCATCAAGTATGTAAAGGTCTCTTAAAAACTTCTCCAAATACAGCTTCTCTAACAGCAATGGAACACCCATCTCTAGCAAAGCAAAAGAAAAAAGGGAGATATAAATGAAAGACCATTTTGTAGTGAACAAATACACACACACACACACACACACACTCACACACACATAGTTGGGATAGATATTCAGCCTCCTCTGCTTAGTTCAATGAGAAGGAAGATTTGTACTAATAGTGTTTAGAGAAAATATGTCTCCATCTTGTCCTCTGAATAACTACTTGGAAGACAACAGTATGCAATGTATTAATTATTGTAACTGTCCTACCAACCTGTCTTGAAACTGTCTCATTGCTTTCTTTGTCATTAAAATTAATAAAAAAGAAAGAAAAAACAAAAATTATTAATATTATTAATTATTATTTGCAGTGCTTTGGATCGGCCTTATGTGATCTATTTCTGTTGCATCTTGCACTTTACCTTCCAATACATTTTTATGCTATACTATAGGAATTTACAGTTGATAAGAAGCAGCCTCTTTAATTTACAGGTGAGGAATCTGAGAGGCCCGATTGCTAGCTGGAGGTCCAGAGGTCGAGGTCAGGCGACTCCTCGTGCTGGAGCCCACGTGCCTGTCGAGAGGTTCTGAGCTGGAACCAGAGCTCCCAACTTTTCAGTTCTTGAGACTATGCGGTGACGTCCATCCAACACCTCGGATGTCTGGGGCCTCTCGGGCTCCGGGGTCGGACTGGTGCTCCCCAGGTGGAGGCGCCTACCGGCCTGGGCAGCGGAGGAAGGCCCGCTGGGCTCGGTCCTGGCCGGGTGGGGAGGACCAGACTGGCGGAGAAGATCGGGCTGGCTGGGAGGACTCGGCTGGCGCGATCGCCCCGGGCTTTCGCGGTTGTTTCCTCCTGGAGGCGGTGCAGACCTCGAAGCGGTCCCGGCTCCCAGCTGCCTCCCTCCTGCTTCGTCTTCGCCCCAGCAGAGCCGTCGCCAAGCTGCAGCGTGAGGAGCGCGGACCCCCGGAGCGCAGGGCTACCTTGTGTGCAGCGAGGGCCCTGGAGGGAGCCTGGCCCTGCCCCAGAGCGGGCCGCAGCCTCTCTCTACTACCCGCTCCTGGGCCACGACGCCCGCGGCCCGGCCTCTTCCAGCGCACAGGTTCAGAGCGAGTGCCAACCCGCGTCCACACCCACCCGCCACCGCACTAGCTCTGCTCCGAGAAGAGATAAGTCGCTTCCCACATCAGAACCTGCAGGTCCTTCCAGAGTTTTCGGCGCTTCATTTTACAGTTAAGCCGTGGAGATGCCCTGAGAATACAAACCATCAAGCCTGGCCCCAGTGCTGCATAGAAGAAGGGGTATCCAGTACTGTAGGTGTGCGGTGTCTAATCCTAGGGTATCTGTCCCTATCTTTACGTGGTGATTGAATTCGGTATGAAACAGCACAAAGACAAGCAAACTCAGGCGAGAGCTCTGCTGAGTGACCAGTGGGGTGCAGTGGGCGAGCATGTCCCTAACCGCTTCTGCATGTGGGTTCCCTGATGTACAGGGGAGCCAGGAGGCAGCCCTCCCTTGCTTCCCCCGCCCCCTCCTAAGGATCCAATCTACCACTGAGTTAGAATCCTTTTTAAAACTGTGTTTGTTTGTTTTGCTATTTTTGAGACAGGATCCCCCTGTGTAGGCCAGGACACCTTCCAACTTGTGCTGATACATGTGCCTCAGCTTCCTGAGGGCTGGAAGAATAGGCATGTGCCTCCAGGACTCTTATTTTTTAACTTTTAAGACAGTCTAACTAAATTACTCACTTTGATCTCAAACTTGGGTTCCTTCTGCCTCATTCTCCTGGATACCTATGATTATGACATGTGTCCCTGAACCTGGCAAGGTAATTTGAACTTTAATGTGTCTTGACTTCATTAAGAGTCTATATAAAATAAATATTCCCATTATTAGATGATCTATATATTATGCGTGAAGTATTGAACTTACTGGTTGTCTTGTTTGTTTATTTATTTATTTATTTTTTTATTTATTTTGCAGCACTGAGAACTGAATCTAGAGCCTTTACACTGAGTACTTCCCTAGTCCTTTTTTTTTTTTTTTTTTTTTTTTTTTTTTTTTTTTATTATGAGGCAGAGTCACACTTAAGTTGATTGACCAGGCAGGATTTAAACCTGTGATCCTCCTGCCTTAGCCTCCTGAGTGGTGGGATTAGAGGCATGTGCTGCCATTCTGGGCTCTCTTCTAAACTCTAACTGCATCATTTGGGTGACAAGTCCTGTCTCTGCTGGGCCTTATTTGGTCTGGGCTCTGGTCCCCTCACATTTCCTTGCTGTACATCTCAATGCCTGGGTCATCCTACACCGGCTTGTTTTTATCCTTAGTGTTGGTGGACCTGCATTTTGACATTGAAGGAGGAGCTTGTTAGCACTGTATTTAGTTGAAGTGTTTCCTGAAAAACTATCTGGCCCTACATTGACAACTCTGATTCATTGACCATTCAGTGGAGAATAATGTTCGTTCAGTTCTTCCTGTCAGGTCATTGCTAAAACTTGGAAAGGTATTTCTCTTACGTAGCCCTCCCTGGGCCTGCAGGTGGGAACTGTGTTGGACAAGGTTCCAGAGTACTAAGTGTACATTACCTCAATGACTTAGTCTTAGTGACCAGTAACTGAAACTTTCTTGACTGGGTTCCTTGTGAGAGGCTTGGTTTGTTGATACCTGATGGCCTTGACCTTGCTATCCTGCTTTCCCAGCTTTTAGAGTAGCTGGGATTATAGGTGTGCTCCAGTTCTTTCATATTTTCTTCCATTTCTCTTCTCTCTCTTTTGATATTCCCATTGGACATACACCACCTTATTTTCTCAATGCCAAGACAAAATACCCAATGTCCACAACTTTTTTTAAGGGGAAAAGTTAATTTTACAGTTATAGTCCATAATCGCCTGGCTCCAAGGCAGGGTGGCAGAGAGGCATCACAGAAGAGAAACAGTTCATGGTAGGGTAAGCAAGAGGCAACAAGCAGCCTTCTTTCTGTCCTTTTTACTCCATCCAGGCTACCAGCTCATTGACTGGGGCCACCATGCCCAGGGTGAGGCTTCCATTACCACAGCCAGAACTATGCCAAACTATTTAGTCACCACACACCTAATCCCAGCATCATACACCCTAACCCAACATCACACATCTCCCAAAAGTCCCACCTATGAGCACATGATACTTTGGGGAACATCTAGACAGGTGATTTTCTACAAATTTCTGAAATTCTATTCATTTCCTTGATTAACTTTTCTTTCCGTTTCTTGTTCTGTTTAGTCTCAATTGGCCTAACTTTAGGTTTTCCTCTTTCTCTATTAGTAGTTCTTCTGAGACCTAGAAGGGCAGCATATTGAGATGGGCACTACTCTAGCAGAACTGAATATGTAAGGTTTTTCTATACATGATATTTGAGTAAAGATCTGAACAAGACAGACTGGTATACACCTAAAGGAAGAACAGCTGTGAGAAGTGTTCACTCATGGTACAGAAGGCGCAGCATGGAGGGTGTGAAGGTAGTGGGGAGCTGGGTCACACAGAGCCCTTGGGGCATGGTAAATAGTTTTGATTTGTTTTGTTTTTGGTTGCAGAGCAAACAACAGTTTTGAAAGATATGCTAGGATCTGATTTCTTCTTGAGAAAGTTCCTGTTGTGCTGGAAGAGGCGCTTATCTGGGGGATGATTGCTGAGAAGGAGGTGGTGCAGGACAACAGGCAGGTTGATGGCTGACGGAGGCACACAGCGGCCATGGTGTGACGAGGCAGTGCTGAGGCAGTCAATCAAAGTCAGCGATGGGCTGGATGTGAGCTTCAGGGTAAAGAAAGTATTCAAGTGATTCTTGGGACTTTTGTCAAAGCAGCTGCTTGGGACTTTTGTCAGAGCAGCACCACCTCCCTCTCAGCAATCATCCCCCAGATAAGCGCCTCTTCCAGCACAACAGGAACTTTCTCAAAATGAAATCAGTACAGAAAAGTTGGGATCAAAGTGAGAATAAATAATGCTGCTGATGCAAACAGGAAGAGAGATGAAGCGCACAAAGTGCATGGTTCCTTCTGGGGTACTTGTTGATGCTTAGTTACATTTTGCTGAATTGAATGATCATTAGGCTACCTTGCCATCTCACTGTACTTTGTATAAGAGCATCCACATGTGTATGAACAATGAGAAATGAATTTATTTTAAATTTATTTATAAATAAATAATTTTATTTTAATATGCATTTTTTTCTGGAAAGTTGTGTTTTGTGTGTGTGGTTACAGATTTGCAACTGAAGAATAATTATGAAACCTTTTTGTTGAGAATGAGGTTTTCTTTTTTAATTGAGTTAGATTATTTATTTATTTAATGTATTTAGTACAGGATGCAGAGTCTCACTACACAGATTGCCTCCCAAGCACTGGGATTGCAGGTGTGGGCCACCATACCCACTCTCAATCATCATCTCAGAGCGCCCTGGGGGTGGGGTCAGCACAGCAGGCTGAGAATCGAACCCCAGTCCCTGGGTCTGCCTAAGCAGGTGCTTTAGTCCACTGAGCTATTTGGCAGGCTCTGTTGAGTTAGATAATTTATATTTTTAAATTGATATATAAGATTTTGCATATTTATAAGGAACCACACAATGTTTACATACATATTATATATTATATATGCATCTAGTTACATGTGTGTTGTTGTCTCAGTTACTCTTCTCTCATTGCTAGGATGAATACCTGGCTCAAAATGAAGGAAGGAAAAGTTTATTTAACTCACAGTTACTGGCAGTGTTAGTCCATACTCAAGTGGCTCCAAAGCAGAGTGGCACATGGCAGAGGACAACAATTCATTGCAGCAAAATAGCAAGAGCAAAATGGAGAAGTAATAGCAACAATGGCTTCAGAGAGTAAGTCTGTCTCCCTTAAGTTGCATTTAGGCTATCTGTCTCAGGATAGGAGTAGTATTCATACCCATAATCACAGATGCACTCATACCCATAATCACAGTGGATCATGAGTTGATCACAAAGTCTAGAAGTCTACCCCATGACTGCATGAGGCTTTCAAGGGACAACTAGACACAAATCATACCAATCATATATCTCCTAATGTTCCAATCAGGCTACACACAGATCTGTTATTTCTTTTGGGGGGAATTTAAGTATTTTCCTCACTTTTTTGATCTACATAGTATAATATCACTGTTTGTAATCACCTGTTGAGAGTGGCTGAAGTTGGAAATTGATCATATGTAGGAGGACAGGACAAGGCCTTAGTGTTAAAAGCAATCAAGGTACCTCAGTCTTGAGTAAAGGATACTTCCTGGACAATTCCACTATTAGTCACTAGGCAATTTTGTGTTTCATGATGCTAACTTTGCAAGGGTATAAATTAATGCTCTTACTATTATTTGGTTCTTTTGATCATGAGACAAACAGACCTCCACCTGATCCAGCTCCTGTCTATCTTTTACTCATGCCTGCCCTCATTTCACCCCAGGGTACCTGAGAGACCAAGGAGTCCCCATAGACACCCTACCATGCAATAGACCATCAGAATTTGTTTCTTCTAGGAAGTGAGTTCCTAAAAGTTTTCCTCATTGTGGTAAAATACCTGTGAAAATGGTGGGCCTTTCCCAGGATGTATTATAAATTATTCCTAAAAATCTCAGGTTTGAAGAAAGCATTGGTTACCCCCTGGAGGTCTCCGTATACCAGGGCACTTGCTGAGAATTTTTGTGTTCCTCTCTATCCTGAGCTCTCCAGATGTGCATGAAGAATAAATGTTCTCATCTTGAGGGTTACATTTGTTTATTTTTAAAATTTGTTGCCAATGGTTCTAAAATTCTGTTTCTGCAAAAAGGAATCGTTATTATTTAGGCAGACTAGGATGTTTTCATGAAGTAGGAGGATTTAATTGTGCTTCCAGTACACATTGATGTGCTTAGAGCAATTCAGAAGGAAGTTAGAAAATTTTGAGAATTTAAGCCAAATTATTTACTCCATCATAATAAGATTATGACTTCTATTTATTTTACCAGAAAATAATCCCATAAGGACCAAGTAATTGGGTTTTACTCTGTAACTTGAAGGCTAATATCCTGCACTTGGTAAAACCCAGAAAGAGTGAATTCCGAAGATGGAATTTCTCCATGGAAAAAGTGCTGCTCATAGCTCTTGGTATTCACACCTGAGACCTGTTGGCAGCTGTTTTTGGCTGGCTCAAAAAGGCAAGGTGGTACATAAAGGCAGTTTGTATGGAGAGCTGAGCCCAAATGCTTTTGGTCCTTTGAGATCAAAGGCAACATCCTGAATTGTTTGGAGAACACCATGGATGTTTCAGAACTTTATTGTTCTCTATAGAAAAATGCTATGGTCATGGCTTTGGAACACTTTCTTTTCCAGTTACAGTAAAACTGTGGGCACAAAGTAGAAGTTTGCAGTTTGTTGTGAATTTATGCATTCTAATTATTTTACCAGAATGTTCTTCTGTAGCATTCATCTGTTATAAAGAAATTGTAGTTTTCCATTTTTCCCTTTATATCTTTATTTTAATAAAAGATGAAATAAGGCACATAGACTACACTGAGCATGTTAATTTGGTTGCAGATAGATAATGCTTCTTTTCATAGGTCATGAATTACCTATGAGGATACCATTGCTCACATAATCTTATAAATATGTACACATGACTGTGTTGCCAGTTGTCATGCAGGTGAATTTCAATTCCTGTCTATAAAGAACTGCCTATAAGGTGGGCATAGTTGTACATGCTTGTAATCCCAGCACTTGGGAGGCTGAAGCAGGAGGATTGCCTCAACTTCAAGGCCCGCCTGGGTACATCATGAGTTCGAGGCCAGTCTGAGCTACACAGAGAGATTCTGTGTCAGAAAAAAACATTATAACAAAAACAAAACAAAAAAGAGAACTGCCTATGGCATTTTTTGATATGTCTTTAAGTTGATTCATTGTTAGTATTATGATGCAACTTTATTATTGCAATGTTATTATCCAAGTGTCCAGTTAAAATGAAAGAGGATATTTCTTTGGCTACCTTTCCCCAAAATGTACTTTTTCTAGCGGATTTTGATTTGTAGTGTTGAGTACTGAACCTAGGACTTCATCCTTGCCAGGCAAGCGGTCTACCACTAAACTACATTCCCCACACCTTTTAAATTTTGAGACAAGTTCTTGCTAAGTTGTCCAGGCTGGCCTGAAAATTAGGACCCTTCTGCCTCAGTCTCCCAAGCCTGTAGCTGGGAGGTTACAAGCTTAGATATTGACTGAGACATGTTTCTTCTTACAAGATCCAATTTTATGAAAGAGCATCCTGACTACTGGCAACGGATCAGATACTTCCCAAGTGATGGATATCGCCAAAGTCAAAGTTATGGATGCACTGCATTAGTCTGTGGGGATTTGCATCTTAGGTTTTATGGGACAGTTTGATGTATTATGATGAGTCATGATATTAAGAAATTATTGTATTTCCCACAAAGAAATGGACTGAAAACTTGGAATGTTACACTAGGATTTATTTTTTATTTGTGCACATGAAATATTGTCTAAGACTAGATTAGACTTAGAGAAGCTCACTGTGAGCATTTATTGAACCCATCAGAGGCTTTATATCTCAGAGCACAAAGGTTTCTTTAGACTGTAGTTCCCCCGCTCAGACCCGTAGGGGGAGCTCCTGAGCCTCCGCGAGCGTTGTCTCCGCGTCCTCACAGTCCGGGCTACGCCACCTTCGCTTCCGCGCTAGGGAGCATCAGTGCATTTTGGGGAGAATCTGCTCTCTGAGACCTCTGTTTTTTCGTTGCCCAGACACCAAAAAGTAATCTTTGATTTTATATTCTCATATGCATTAATCTGGAATTTTAAGTTCTTTCTATGGTAATGCCAAAGGTTTAAAGAGCAAGAGGGGCCGAGTGTTTAAATGAAGTTGCCAAACGGTTATTTACTTTTTAATACACAGACTCAGGGTGAAAGACACAGAACGGGGCTTACGCAGCTTTCAGCAACGTTTTGCTACAGTTTTGACCAAAGAGCTTCTAATAGCAGAGGAAAAGCATTTCCTCACAGCAGAAAAGTGAAACTTTTAAAAGCTCCAAATTGTGAACTCACTTATTTTTAAAATAACCCTGGCGGAACCAAGGAGGTTCAGGTCCAGTGAGGTCCAGCACAAGATTTTTTTTTTTTTTTTTCCAACTGCTTCAGCTTTCTGTCTTTTCCTCACAGGTCCCAGGAAACAAAATGGGCTTCTATAAATAAAATGTGGACAGCCATTGGAAGGTGAAGTCTCCATGCCTATGCAGCGGCCTTGCGGGG
>PVKN010011720.1:0-21388 GCA_004027915.1 Capromys pilorides
AGCCATTGGAATTACTCCATGATGATGCCAAAGAAAATTTATTTTCTAAATATTCTTATCCCAAGGTAAATGCATAGATTTCTAATGAAAAGTTCCAAAACAAAACACTGATATGGTTATACTTCCCAGTATTAAATTCTCTCACCTTTAGCTGTAGTGAACTCTTAGGTTGTACCATCATTTTTAACAATGGGAAATTACAGGAGGATCAGTGTAAGTTTGAAACCAGCTTGGACTACAAAAGTGAGCTCAAGGCCAGCCTGAACTGCATAGCAAGTCCCTGTCTCAAAAATAAATAAATTAAATAAATAAATAAATAAATAAATAAATAAATAAATAATATAAAACAATGGGAAATTAGGATTTCTCTCTGCACAGCTGATCACCTTTGTTTTATTTGGTACCTAGTGCATGTAGTTTGTTGTGCCTATGCAAGTGGGAGACAACAGCACCCTAGACATGTCTAATCATGTCATTGAGACTTTTCTTGGAATAATCAGAGCATGATGATGGAGCAGGAAGAAAGGAGGGAATGGAAATTGAGGAAAGGGTCTCAGCCTGAATTTTCCAAATTGGCTATTTATCTGGTTAATTCTTCATCTTTCCTCATCACCATGTCTGAATCGAGAAAATCTTCCTAATGATAATAAACTATGTCAAGAACAGATGGCTGATTTGATGTGATGAAAATAGCTGTGTCAATTGTGGGTATTTTTTCCCTACCCATTTTTCTTTTCATCACTCTGGGGTTGGTGGTTCATGAATTTTTTTTTTTCTTTTACAGAATATATCCTCATCCCAAGATAATGCAATAACTGTTTTCCCAAAAGCAGTTTGGAGCTTGTTCTCTGAAGAAAAAAAAAAGAGAAGTGCCTTTTTAAAAAGTGATTATCACCTTTCTTCCCTTTTCAGTTTTAGTTAAGTTACTTTTTCAAGGATCAGTTTACAACAAATATTTAGTGTCAGGAATTTTACAGTTTCATGGGTCCTGACAGCTTAGCATGAAAAGAGGTGGCATTATGTCAATTTAGTATGCTGTTTACATACTAATTAAACTTTGCACTAGTGGGGCAAAAGAATGTCATCTGGAGTACCCCAGTTATTCTGTTTATATCATTGTTGTCTATTTAAGCCATCTATTGTTTGGAATGTCGCAACCTCATCCCCTGAATGCCATTTCATAACCTTGTACTACTTTAAAAATATTACCCCATGCTGGACAAATCACACAGTGAGTGTATGTTTCTGTGTGTGTGTGTGTGTGTGTGTGTGTACATATGTGTGTGTGTGTGTGTGTGTGTGTAAAAGCAAAGGATATTCCCCAGATCACCCTGCTTCATCATAGCCCTAGTTTGATCACGCAGGTAGTAGCAGTTGGCTTTTATCAATTACTTCCTATATGCCTAGCATTAAGCTGAACAATGTTTGGTATCTTAATTCAATGATGCTCAAAATAAAATGGGAAAATTTCTTACTTTTTTGTCCACATGAGGACTTTGGAAATATACAGGTTGCAAGTGAAGTGTTCAGGACACTAACCAAGCTCTTCGCTCTCACATTACCTTGCTGTAGTCACTGACCCACCAAATGTTCCACTGCTGCCGGATGTGGACACGGCACCAAATGCTATCAAGAACAAAGATGCCACACTAGTGTCTCAATCCATTTTTATGGAAAAAAAAGTTAGACAAAATAGCAGATTATACATTATATTATTCTTCATTTACCTCATTAGTGTATCACGAGAACAGGCTCACATCGGGCACACACTCTCCACTGTATTTCAGTTGCTTTTCACCCTGTCTGGACTAATACAGGTTTCCCCAGCCTGTGGTGCCTTTACATAGAGATCCATATATACTCTCTGACCCTAATCACGAACACTGATAATGTCTACTAGCCTATGAAATGAAAGCAATTAGCAATCAATTGGGCTATTTTATTCTGTTCTATCACATCTATAGAAGATAATTTATTTCATTTGGGTAAAGACATTTTTTATCATCTCACTGAAGAGGGAGAAGAACTAACACTCTATAATACCTGTGATGAAGGTGGCGTAGTAAGATTTGTGTTCATAATGAGTAAGATCAGAATTTTTCCTGTCTGGAGGTGGAGGAAAGAGCCCACCAACCATATGAATACTTGCAGTCAAAGTTGAGAGTGCAGAATTGGCACTTATTGGCATTGCCAACAGAGTGCTGGTCTGTACAGTTTTCTTCTTTAAAAAGGAGAAAGTTTAGATAGTTGACATTGAAATAGCTGGACACAGGAAGTTTGAACATGTGATCGCTGTGTAGCTTTTTCCTCGCTATTTTTAACAGTCTTCAAGATTGAGATAATTTCATGATGCAGTAAAAGTCCAGGGAGGGGAAAGAAAGAAAATATATTGTAGCATCCCATAATTCCAACTATCATACCACATTTCATGAAATGTGACACAATTTTGCCCCACAAGTATGCCAACAGTAGGTGTGGGGGGCGGGGAGGACCTAAAATTTGAGCTGATAACTTGAATGGTTCCAGAGACATCAACTTGTGAAAAGTCCCAATTTTATATTGTGCTGAAAAACCACCTTACAATGCAGGGACTACCATCACTCTTTAATATCCAGCAGAGGCCCCCGCTGTGCTTTGTCAGTCAGTAGCAACATCCAAGTCTTCCTGCAAAAGTAATTCACACTTTTTTTCACAACACTGTTGCTTTAATTACCACTGAACTCTGCTGATGCTCAGGCAGCCTGGCAGGCCAGAAGGCCAGAGCCACAAAAGAAGCAAATAGCTTTTTTCCTCTTTACATTATTATTAACAAACCATCTTTGATGGAAATATTCCTAGTTCTGAGACACAGACTTAACTCTGGGTCTCCTTGGCATATTCATTACCTTCATTATCAGAAGAGACTCACAGGTATCAGGAGTCAGAGGGAGAGGGAAAGAGAGGGAGAGAGAGAGAAAGTGAAAGAGATTTTCTCTAGAGTTTCATACAATAGAATCTTAATTGGAATCCTAATTATTTTCTAATCCAAATCAGAAAATTTGGCCAAGGATAGATTAGCTATTCAAACCCGGAAAATAAGGGGCTAGGGTGATCTATGATGGTCTATGCTCCTGCCTGGCAAGCATAGGACCTGGATTTGATCCCCAGTACCATATGCCATGCCAGCCCCAGAACCTGGGCACAACTTGCCAGGCACCAAAACCAGGCTTGGTGGTGTATGCCTGTAATCCTAGCTCTGGGGAGGCTGAGACAGGAGGATCACTGCAAATCTGAATTGTGTAGTGAGACCTGGTACCAAATAAATAAAAGATTTTTAAAACTGTCAAATAATTACATTTCTTATATAACTTTTATTTTTTGTAAATGAACTTAGGTTTCATTAAGTACAACGCTGCAGGACAAACATCAATTCTTCTACTTATTTCTTTCAAGATTAGCTGATACACTAAATCATACATTAAAGAAAATCACAGAAATGTCAATATCTGTCATCACATAAAATTAATAGACTATGCTTTATAAATAATATGACAGCAACATTATAGGTAGAACATGTGTATAAGGCATTTTCTATTCTATGTTATGAAATATGCCTACGCTAATCCTGTGAAACTAACTTTCATAATCCCTTCTACATAGTGGGAGGGTGCCTGTCACTAACTCTCTACATGCTTTTAGGGTAGAAATAGGGTTACGACCTTCCTTTTGCCTGGAACTGCCGTCTTCCAGTAATTTGCCAAAATGACTAACACAAAGGGCAAGAGAAGGGGAACCTGGTATATATTCTCCAGGCCTTTTAGAAAACATAGGGTGGTTCCTTTGGCTGCATACATGCGAATCTACAAAAAGGGTGATATTGGAGACATCAAGGGAATGGGTACTGTGCAAAAAGGAATGCCTCACAAATGTTACCATGGCAAAGCAGGAAGAGTCTACAATGTTACTCAGCATGGTGTTGGCATTGATATAAACAAGCAACCTAAAGGCAAGATACTTGCCATGAGTAGTAATGTGCTTATTGAGCATATTAAACATTCAAAAAGTTGTGCTAGCTTCCTGAAACGTGCCAAGGAAAATGATCAGAAAAATAAGGAAGCCAAAGAGAAAGGTACCTGGGTTCAACTGAAATGCCAGCCTGCCCCTCTCAGAGAAGCATACTTTGTGAGAGCTAATGAGAAGGAATCTGAGTTGTTGGAACCTCTTCCCTACGAAGTCATGGCACAAACTGGGGATGTTGCTCTGCCATTCAGCATCCAATTAGCAGCCTAAGTGTTCTAGATCCTATGTAAAAATAAAAACATCCTGTGTTGTAAGGTTGGTTTTCTTAGTTGAACAGATACGTGGTGCCCGCTTAGCTCAGCAATATTTGCAGTGAATTTTCACTGTACGTAGTAATTGTCTAGTTTTTACTCTTAAGTGTTTTTTCTAGCTGAAAGATGTTGCTGAGGTATTGTTCAGGTGTATACTCAAATATTCAAATGTTTATAAAATACTTATATTGGCTTGAAGATCCTGTAAATCACCATGGAGAAAAGATGTATCACAATAAGTGGAAGTCACTTCAGAAACAAATGTAAGTTCATTTCAGTTAAATAAATTGTTTAAAGCATCTGTGAAAAAGAAATAAATAGGGTTATGGACTTTAGTAGTTAAATTAACAGACTGCTAAATGTTTTTGGATTTAAAATTCCCCGTGTGTGTGTGTGTGTGTGTGTGTGTGTGTGTGTGTGTGTGTATGTATGTGTCCTGCTCAATCTGTTGGGCTGACATGGCATGGGATATTGGGGATCAAATTGCCATCCCTGAACTTCTCTAAACTAGCCTAAGCAGGCACTTTAGCTCACTGAGCTATCTCACTCGCCCCTCACATTTTAAAATATAATTTAAATTTATACTCTAAGCTTCTCTATACATAATCAAGTAATTAATGCTAATATTCTTTCTCACGTACTGATTCAATTTACCTCAAATATGCAGAATTTTTCTGGAAAGTATGGTACTAGGATAAATTAATTAGGATAGGTAAAATGATCGATACTACTAGAGACTAATTCATATCCAAAGTTCCCTAATATTTAGCCTTAGCTTTATTAAATAGACAGCTTTGCTGTTATACATGTAGACCCTGTCATGTAATGTTCCTAAGATTTGATTAACCACCAGACCTTTTGGAAGGACAGGAATTCAGAGGAGTGGAACACTTGAGATGTGTAAGTGTTGAAAGAAGCATTTTTGCTGTTTCAGATAATAGACTGTATGCATTATTTGTGGAAGATTTTGCTTCATGCTTCCTGTTATTTCCTTATTTTTAGAGAGTAGCTTCTATCATCTTTTGTAGAATCTAAGATTTATTTATTTATGTTTGTACATATGTATTTGTGTGTGTGTGTGTGTGTGTGTGTGTGCACGTGTGTGTGTGTTTTGGTACAGGGTCTCATTATGCAGCTGGGACTCAGTGATATTCTGCCCCAGTGCTGGGATTACAGGCATGTGCCACCACACCAGCACTCTATCACCCTCTAAGTGTGCCCTGGGGCTGAAGCTGGAATGGCATACTGGGGATCGAATCCCAGTCCCTGCATCTACCTAAGCAGATGCTTTAATCCACTGAGCTATCTGGCCAGCCCTTTGTAGAATCTTAAGATTTAAAGCACTGTTTCTAATTAGCACTTAATCCCCTTACTCATCCTAATAGTGTCAAATATCTTCCCCAAGTGTTAAACATCCTCTACTTATATTGCAATCATTCATATATTCTCTTTATTTTTAAGTATTTATTTTATTAAAATATATGACTATTCAGGGTACAAGTGATCCCATTTTTCTTTGGGTTCATACTATATAAAAAAGATGCATTTTGTCAGTGTACTTAATCCCCCTGCTTAACTTTGTGTAGTATATAAGACTATAAATGACTGCTTATGTTCATATGCAACCCACACACTAAGGTAGATTCAATTGCCCAAACATGGTTGCACTAGAATATATCTCACTCATCAAGTTCTCTTCAAAATGTTTACATATATTACAAATGATCCATTGAGAAATTGAGTCTATTTTCTTTGCCCTTGGCAAATTTTTATATCTGCTTTAACAGAAAGTAATGTAATAGAAGTGATTTTGGGGGAATTCTGGGACTTGGTCATCCCAAAAAGGTGATAAAGTGCCCTCTTGTTCCTCTCAGGCACCAGGCATTAAAGCCTAGAACTGACGGGTAAGGAGTGTGCTTAACACAGAGCCACTAGGGACAGCAGCAGCAGAACCATGTCATGATTAAAAGGCATCTCCTAGTCTGCAGGCCCAACATTATTTCTGGGTCCCTAAACATCATACAGCTTAGTCCACCAAAGTGGACTTTTAGAGGACTCTTATTGTATGGTTATGCCATGTTTTATTTACCTATAGGAATCTTTTCCAGTTTTTACTACTATAGATACTAAAACTGTCATTTGCACTCAGCCCTATTATCTGATGCACAGAATCTATGAACAGAGCACCTGACCATGTCATGCCCCTATATTTGGGATAGTTACTTGGAAGTACAAATTGGGCTATCTAGTTTTAGTTTCTAGTGACCTCCAATGGAACCAGGATTAACTGTATTTTTATTCTTATAAAGTTTATATTCTATGATGAAAGAAAGAGAAAATGTTTTTTTCTTCTGATTAATTGAAACTGTGCTGTTTTATAAAACAGCTTTATTCAGATATAATTCACATATGATAAAATGTGCATTTTTAAAATGTAAAATTTGGTAATTTTTGACAACGAAAATGTCTGAGAAGTCATCAAGCAGGTCAAGATAATGAGCCATCATCACCCCAGTGTTTGCTTGTAGCTTTGTGGTCCTTCTTTCTTGCTTTCAGGCTACCCCTGTTTTGTGTTTCATACATTTGTATTCATTTGTATTTTCTACCATTTAATACAAATGTAAATCATCCCATCTGCACCATCTACCTTAGGTTTGGCTTCTTTTACTCAGCAAAATTATTTCACAGATCATGTCTTTGTTGCACACAACACTTATTATTTCTTTTTATTAGTCCTTTTAGAGGACTCTTATTGTATGGTTACACCATGTTTTGTTTACCTATAGGAATCTTTTCCAGTTTTTTGACTACTATAGATACAAATGGTGCTCTGAACATTATGTATATAAGTTTTTTATTTTTCTTGAGTAAACACTTAGATGAACAATGGCTTTCCCTCTGTGCTACCATCCAAGCACTGTGCCAAGAGTAAAGGAACGCAATCTTATGGCTTACTTCATTTGTATCCACTTCTCAGGTATCACTGTGTTTTGTCGCTTATTATCTGCTTATTATTATTGTCGCTTATTATTATTATTATTGAAAATTGTGCATATGAGTGTGTGTGTGTGTGTGAGAGAGAGAGAGAGAGAGAAAGAGAGAGGGATGAATGTATATTCATACTCTTTCATTTCTACTTGTCTGAGGTGACAGAATAAACATGATCTCTGTTACTCCATCTTGGTGCAGTATCATTACTCTAATTCTGCACATGTAAAGGATTTATTAAGAGGTAGAACAATATTTTCCTTCTCCTTGTGTCCTCTAGAAATGTTCTACAAATGCAAACAGATGATAGTATCATGAAGTACCAGATATCTGGAATCTCAATGTATGGTTTTAATGCAAGATTTTACCAATCACTAGCAATATGAATTTGAACCTGTTCCACATCTTCTCCAATTTCTATTTTTCTTATTTCTGTAACAATAACTGCAGAAAAAACAATAATGATATCCTTTTCAGAAGGTTGGTACCTGTTTAAGAAGTGAATTCATGTATTGTACCAAGCCCAGTGTCTGGAACATCATAAGCCCTCAATAAGATGCTGCTGATTAATATTGATTCAATTTTAGGGCAGCTAAATGAGAAATTGTGTCAAATCCTTAGATAAAAGGAACATGGCAAATAGCTATAATACCACTGTATTAAGTACTTAGTAACAAAGGTGGTTCCTCATGCACTCAGAATAAAGTCTCAGGGCTTCATTCTCTTTTCCAAATCCTATCATTAGAGAATTGACATTCTGCAACCTTTACATACAAAAGCCTCAAGAAATTCAGTCAAATCATGTTAGGGATCTGGGAAAAGAACTTAAAGTTCGGCCAACAGAAATAATCCTTGCAAAGAAACTTGTTCCATACACTAGGACTGAAGGAAGGTGGATGTGATGTGCAGCCTAAAGCACTCTAGAATGAGCTTGTGAGGAGACCCTGTAGTGAGCCGATAGTTTTCTGATTCAGTAAACAATATTGCTAGCTGAGTAAACTGAGGCAGAGAAATAACTTCTTAGACTCAACTTTCTGGTGAATTAAGTTTTTAATTAGGACAGTACTGTATGATTATAGGACAAGTGTTACCAATCCAGCTGGGATTGGTAACAAAAGGACAAAGTCCTTTTGTCCTTTGGTACACTGACCCATTAAGGAGAAATTAAAATGTACAGAAAAGGATCAAACTGGGTCCAGGGAAGTATGGGGCTTACAATAGGGACAGCTTTACATGCTGAAACAGTTTATACTCCAAAAGCAGTGATGTGTGTTAGTAGGGGAGAAATTGAGATCACAAGAGTTTAGTTTTGTTTTATAAGGATCTCAATCTTTGTGAATGAGCTGGTACCCATGAGAACTGTGAAATGCATGAGACATTGAAAGATCACTGATTGATCAAACATGAAAAGGGTTAGTGTTAAAGTCACAGCCACCTTTTAGGACTCTTCCTGTGCCTTTAGGACAGTCTTACTGTGCCCAGTTCTGATACAGAAGGGGCCGCTGGGAGTTATGCAGTGTTAGAGACTAGTGAAGCCCCAGAGAAGGACTCTGGGGCTAGAACAGACTACCTGCATTGTAGAAAAACATTAAAATACAGTTCTGTGCATTACTGTTTTCGTACATGGACAGAAGCTGTCCTTGTCCTGAGCCTTTGGCTTTGTTGGACTATTTTGCTCTTTTTCTGGCCCTTTGTAGTTCTCTTTAATAGATCAAATATCCAAAGAACCAAGGGACTTCCTTGCCCGGATCATGAGCACCCATGCCATAAGCTGTACTCTGGATGAACTTAATTTTCACATATCCCTAAATAGCCCACAATACCCCAAACAGTCCCAAGACCACCCCCAAGGGCTACATAGTCTTCTTCTCTGGGTTTTTCCTTTTGGGATTCAATTTACCATAGTCTGTGCACCCTAGATGCTGGCATGAACTAGGAGATGTCAAAAGATATGTGTGTATACATGGGAAGACTTTGGAGTATAGGAATGGGGAAATAGTATGGCTTCCCTCTTCTGCCATAGTTTCAGCCTCAGACTCCAAGAAGCCCAAAGACTGTACAATGAAACTCATATATCTGTGTTGTGTTTATAGTGTGTTATGAAGAAAAACTATTTTAGTTGATAATTTGTAGTTAAATTTATAATGAGTGTACTTCAACATATAGTGGGTGAGCTTCTACTTGCATCCCTCCCGCCCCCAGGTTTTTTCAATGTTAGGGATGACTTTGATTCTGTGATTATATCTCATGGATTCATCCTTTTTTCTCTTGATTACCTCCTTCCTTTAATAAAGTGGAAGATAAAACAGAGGTCAGAGGGAAACGTTTGTTCCTAGGTGTTCCATATTTGATGCTGTCTGTAATTGCCACTTGTGAAACCCTTGTTGTAGACAGTTCAAGGAAAATATGAAGCTTGCCTCTTTGGCATCATCAGAGGAAGGTCAGCAGTATGGTATTTAAGTCCTGAAGTTCCTGGATTTCCAGTCTGTCTTAATGAATCCCTCATCCTATTCATAAGTTATTAGAAATTCTCTAGCCATTGTGCCAGAGTTAGTTTTTTAATAGTCACTCACAGGCATCATGTGCTTTTTAAAAATTGTATCACCATTCCTTTCATACTCTTCTATCGAAGTTCCAGTGGCCTTTTTACCTTTGGTAGTGTTTCTGCCAACACCATCACTGAGACTGGGAAATGCTGACATTCTTCTTTTCTATTTTGTGAGAGTTTCTTCTTCTTTCAAGCTGCAGCTGACAATTTCTCTGTGGTTGGAGAACACTTCTTTGAAGCAGTAGGAGAGAACAAAGTTCATAGTCATTTTTAGTACTGGGTTTCAAATCTAGGCTTTGTTACCTTGCATGGGTCACTGAACATTTCTGGGCCTCAGTCCATCCATATAGGGTATGGGATGACATTTTGCATATTCTGTTGGAAGGGTTACACGGCACAGTTGAGGTATAGTACACGATCTGTGTGCCTCTGATTGATTCCACATATCAGCATATGCCTTGTGACATGTTTGTACCCATCATTCCTACAATAAACCTCTGAGAGCAAGGAAGAGCAGCAAAAAACACAAGACAAAAAGAAGTCAAATGTATTTGAGCAAGCGTTGTGAATTTTGCACAGCTAGATTTCATGATAAAGTCAAAATAGGTAGGACAGGTGATGGAAGCCAGGTTGGGACACACAATGTAGCCTAAATAAACAAATTAAGCATAGGAACATTTTGGGGATTTCTAGGAGTGGAAATATAAGCTTCTCGTCTCCTTTAGATAAAACATAGTTAAACTTCTGGAATCACCTTAGCCTCACATACACATAGTGATGATATGTTGCCCCCAAAGCTTAGGAACTTTGCTACTTACAAAAATTCACAGCTTAGTTATCAAAGTGGGCTTTGGTATACTATACTTCAGAGATAGCTTTTGAGAAAATTAGCTGTGTCCAACAAGTTTTTATGTTTTTGATAAAGTAAACTAACATTCTTAATTTTCATTTTCTCCAAAACTAGACTACTTCATAGAGATTCTTTTAGTGCTGTGTTTCAAAATAAAATTTCTACCTACTTGAGATTTCATCAATATACCAAGTTGGACTTCTTAGGGTGCACGCACTACTTACAAAAATGGAGCAGGCAAGCTGCTAATCAAAGGGCTAGTTGCAGTTGCAAGCAGAGACCAGACTGGTAATAACTGCTAGCGTAGTGCCCAACACAGTTTCCTGTACACAGTTCTGTCCAGACAATGTTAAGGGGTCCATATGCCCGACTGAAGCATTTGTTAAGACTGAACATTGAAACATGGAGCTGGAAGGAAGGCAGCAATACAGGCAGTCTCCAATTAGGCAGAAGCTTTTAATCTAGTTTGCAGAACTAATCGAATAGCTGCGCTTCCCCAGTGTTCACATGAATTGCACCCTAGCTGGAGGTTAACGGACTAAACAATAGCAGCAGCAATTAAGTGGATGTAAATGTATGTGATAGGCTAATTCTCACAAGGAGAACATCAATGTGTCAGTGTCAGTGTGCTGGTGCCTGGAATCAAGGAGGAATTGGCTGGGGTAAAGAAGGTAATATGTAGCAGTCTTGTGAGGACATATATGATTCAACTAGACCAGTCTGGAAATTCTATAGATGTAACTAGGAAGAATAAAAATAAGTAATGACAACAGTTCTTTTCTACATAGCCTCTTGTGAGAGGATCAGAAAGAAAACACAACACTTCTCCATAAATACATTCAAGATATTATACCTCATGGTGTACCTTGACCGCAAAATGGATTGTCAGATGGGGAACAGAGTGCACACAAATCTACTTACTTGCAATAAGGAAAGCTGGCATTTTCATACTGTGGGAAGCAAAGACTTCAGAAGAGGCTAAACTGTCCTGGCCTTTTTAAGAAGGGACTGATGGATAGGATAAGGAGGCTGTAGGAGTGCATTGCTGGTAAATTTCAGAAGCTTCTAGAAAAGTGGAAACAGTTGCAGAGAACAGGAAAAATTTGCGATTTTTGGTGAGGTTTTATTCTTTATATTTGGACACTTTGGGGAACTCTTAACACTGGAATATAGCATGGGGATTGGAGGCAATGTGAAATGGGTGGAGATGACCTTACAAGTGGTGCTAGAAAGTACTTTCTATCATCTGAGAGTATTATACAAAGGTTTTAAACAATTGTTTAAAAGAAAAAGCTTGCATGAATGCAGTGGCTTCAGTCCACATCCTCTTTTGTTGCTCTGTGACATTCACTATCTCAAACTTCCTCTGGGCAAAGGGAAATGATGTGAGTAGTCACCAGGCAAAAGCTGAACCAAAAGCTAACTTTCTTTACTGTAACCCTACAGAAGGAATCAGCGGCCATATTCACTCCCTGGTCCATAGTGAAAACATTGGGACTGAATCCTCTGTTAATAGAGACTCAAAAAATCAAAGAATTTGGGAGGAAAGTAAGCCAGTGGCAAAAAGAAGAAAGGCAACCATAATATAATATATGAGGTAGAAAGGCTTTTATGGAATAATAATTTCCCAAAGGGTGACCAAAGCATTTTAGGTTGGTAGACTGAGGGAACACAAGAGAATCTAACACCTGGAAAAGAAAGGAAGATGCCCATACACAGTCTTCTTTAGAGCATATTCAGACAACAACAAAAGCATAGTCAGAAGTTGCAGGTCTGAAAAAATTTGAAGCTCAGGGAGGATCCAAATTACTTATTATACAACTGTGCTACAGAAGATTATTTAAATAAAACTGCACATCAATAAAATGGCACATAAAATATGATAAAAATATGCCCTTAAATCTTTAAAAGTTTATTAGATGTATATACATACATATCTTCTCTTCTTTTTTCTTTCTTCTTTGCCTCATCCCAGTTTTGTCTTCCCTTTGAGGTATTTATGTTACCTTGCATATTTTATTTATTTTTTCAGGTTCTTACAGGAGGGAGACAAGTGGGGACAATTGTACTCCTGATTTCTATTGGTGTATTGAAAGGAAGTGTGTAAATTTTTTTCTTCTTTTTAAATTTTTGACCAATATTATATGCTTATGTCTGTAGTCTATACTACTAATTTGAAGACAATGATACTCAGTATAACAAACATTATAAAATACTTACCATCTTATTTAGTGAAATTCTGTAGCATTTACAATGTTCTTTTTTTTTTAAATTTTATTTTATTTTATTTATTTATTTGTTTGCTTGTTGTGTTTGTTTGTTTCTTTTTATTTTACTTATTTTGTGGCTCGCTCAGCCTGCCCTGGTGGTGGGGCTGGCGCAGCATGTGGTGCCGGGGATCGAACCGCAGTCCCTGCAGTTGCCTGAGCTTTCCTAAGCAGGCGCTTTAGACCACTGAACCATCTAGCCGGCCCTACAGTGTTCTTTTAAGTATTTTTTTAAAAAATATATTTAATAATTTAGTTCAGGGTCTACAGGGTCACACTATGTAGACAAAACTCATAATGATTCTCCTGTTTTCAGCCTCACAAGCCCGGGATTACAGGGGCTCAGCTCCATGCCCAGTCTGAATCGCCCTCTCAGCAGGACCTGGGGGCAGGGCCAGGACTGGGGCCAGAACAGTACTCCAGGGAACAAAACCCAGTCCCTGCGTCTGCCTAAGAGGGCACTTTGGTCCGCAGAGCTATCTGGCTGGTCCTTTCTTTTAAGTAATTTTTATTCTATTTAAAATATAAAAGAAATAGCTCAGTGGACTAAAGTGCCTGCTTAGGTAGAGCTCAGGGACCAGCGTTCGATTCCTGGCACTACATGCCATGCAAGCCCCGCCCCTGGTGCACACTGAGATGACCATTGAGACTGGGCATGGTTGCGCGAGCCTATAATCCAGGTGCTTAGGAGGCTGAAAACAGGATTACTACGAGTCCAATCTATGTAATGAGACCCTGTAGATCCTGCACTAAATACATATATATATATATATATATATATATATATATATATATACACATATATATATGAGCCAAGGTCACTTTTCCATTAGTTGCCTTCAGCATACTTCTCTCTTCATGTCTACTCATCTGTGCTTTTCTAAATCAGCTCTGGAAGCTCTCTTTCATGAGTGTCTTTAGCTGTACTTTGGTGCCCTGATTGAATTCAAAATATTTACCTTCCACAATTATTTTTACCTTGGGACAGAATCCTTTCTTGCTCAATGCCAGATCCAGTGGATACAGTGGACACAGTGGATACAGTGATAAGGATAATAAAACCACAATGTTTTTGCCAATCTACCTTTCTTTGAGTGACATTTAGGAGCAGCATTTGCCATATTTTTGTGAATGTTGTAAAGATGCTCATGAAAGGAAGCTTCCAGAACTGCTTCAAAAAGTGGTAAGAATTGTGGGGTACATGGTTTTGAAGTAAGGACAATAACTTTGAGAAGGATTAGTGGCAATTTGTCTTTTACAATAATATATTTTTTTAAAAAATACAGTATTCATCATATATTTTGATCATGCTGCATAGTTAGATTTCTAACATTTTTACTAGTTGCTTAAATTGTTTAACAGAATTTTTTTGGGGGGGGAGTGGGGCGGGACCGGGGTTTGAACTCACCCTTGCACTTGCCAGGCAAGAACTTATGCCACAGAGCTGTCTCCCCACCCCTTAACAAAAATTTCTAAGCTTGTAATTCTTCCAATATTAGATCTATGATTTTGGACACATATAAAATAAATTTTATTAGAAAAAGAATAAGCTCGAATAATTAAATTGTAAAGCAGAAATGCAAATCTTAGTTCACTTAGTTACATAGCTGACCCAGCTCTGTTGCACTGCCCTGACTTTTTGCAGACCAAATCTCAGAGACAGGTGAAAACAACATTAATGACATCATTTTTTGGCAGATTCCAATAGACATTACACACATTACAGATTAGCAAATCTATTAGAATAAAGCAAGAACAGAAATGACAAGAAGTAGAAGTTGTGGCAAGAATACGTTAGTGGGCAGCCGGCGAGATGGTTCAGTGGTCTAAAGCGCCTGCTTAGGAGGGCTCAGGCAACTGCGGGGACTGCAGTTCGATCCCCGGCACCACATGCTGCGCCAGCGCCACCACCAGGGCAGGCTGAGCCAGCCACAAAATGAATAAATAAAGAAACAAACAAACACAACAAGCAAACAAACAAATAAATAAATTAAAAAAAAAAAAAAAAGAATACGTTAGTGGCACAAATGAATGAAGCTGAAAATGTTTTGAGGCACAGAAGCAGTCAGCCGACTGCATAACAGCTTAATAAACCACCGGACCAAATGTTTATTTGAAGCTTTATCAACTCAATGTGGGCTAGCAGAAAGGAAGAAAAACAAATACAGCGTAAAAAGTTCTTAAAAAGTATGCTCACTATATCCTTGTAGAGAAAAATGCTAGTACTATTACTTTGAGAAGAAAATGTTCAATGAGGAATGGGTAACAAGGCCCTAGAAAGCAAACAGTGTATTTAAGAGGAAAAGAAAAATTGTAGCATAAATTTGACTCAATTGAAATAGGTAATTGGTTTCATCTGCAAGTAGAAGCTTTTGCTTCAGACATACCTAGAGTTATGAAACAAATGTGAAGTTTGAGGAAATATTAGTCCATTTTCCTATTGCTCAAAACTACATATTGTTGCAGAAACAATAAGTTTTGTCTGTGCTACAGATGAGTTGAAACTTAAAACTAGAGATTTTAAGGTTAGTCAGATAGCTCAGCAGTCTAAACAGCTTGCTTAGGCAAGTTTAAGCAAGTGCAGGGACCCTGGTTCGATTCCTGGCACCACATCCTGCACCAGGCCTGCCCTCAGGGTGGGCTGAGCAGGTCACACACAAAAAAAAGCTAGAAATTTTATTTTTATTTACAAAAATACAACAGCAAAAATGATTAGCTTGTAGTTATGTTCTTGATAAAATAGTTTGGTGATTTCTATTAAAGAACATCATCATCTCTTGTAGGTTTTGTGTAAGTTGGTGTCAAAAGAAATGAGAAGACCCAATGAATTTAACTCAGAGGTCTCACTGAGATTTTTCTCTCTTCAAGTGAGCCCGGACTAGCCGAAGTATCTTACTTTTATTGACTACTAAAAGACAGGGTAAGGAATGTGTGTAACTACTTTGGTAAATACAGACTATAAATCACCTTATCTTTTGTCATATGCCTAACACTAGGTTAACACAAATGCTAATTGAAAAGATTTCAGACAAGAGACAACCATTAACATCCCAATCAAGGGAGGAGACAATAGGGAGCCAGAAGGAGAAGGTGGTATTTGCCTCTTTGAACCCCAGCTTTTAGGAATTCCCAAGTGACAGACTACAGCGTCCCTGGGCTTTGTTTATTGCTCTCTGCTTCTTGAGATGCTAATATAGGCTGTTGTTTTATCTCTACAATCTCTTTTTACTCTGATATACTTTCCTTAATTTCTGAATTTTAGTAACATACTCATGAAGTCAGCTGGCGCTAGAAAGGTAATTAAAATATATATCTTATTACTATTGGAGGGTAAAATTAGTTTAACTGAATTTGTGCACTGCAATCATCAGTGGAACCTGGATTTCATAGCATCTAATTTGACTGTTTAACAAAATCAAAGAACTCTTTGTTTTTGACAAAAAAAAAAGACGGAAAATAATTTATTGCTCAAATTTTAATTCCTAATTCAATGCAGAGAATACAAGGAAAGAAGAAAAATGGAAGACCAAGAGAAGGGATGACTAATGAACAAAAAAGGTTGGAATAGGGAGGGGGAAAGAGAGAAAGGTGGGGAGGAGGAGGGAGGGAAAAGGGAAAGAGGGAAGGAGGGAGAGAGTTATTATAGACATTTAAAAAACTGTTTCTAGATATGAAAAGAAACTGGTACATTTTCCTAATAAAGGTATAAGATAAATATAATCTACATATATTCAAGGGAGACCAACCAGATTGACAGATTAAGCAAATTACTCATGACAATATGATTAAAATAGGTAGGCTTGGCTATTGTGAGACTCATCCATTTCTCAAAGACTAAGATACTGGAGTTGACCTTACTCCATTCATACCTTTTTATTGATTGTCTGCTCACATGCTGTTTACTCTCAGTCTAAAACAATGGCAAAGATATATCATTTAGAGCAGAGGTTCCCACACCAGGTTCAGGTGTGCTAGGCAATGAACAGGTAGTCTGTATGTAGCAGTTGTACTTTACTCCTAGCCTACGCTGTTAACCTAGCCGGAGACATCTTGGCCTCTTCTAGGAGGCAAAACGCTCTTTCCAAGATTCCCAGAATTCTGCATCAGCCATCCAATGTAACACACTGATCACTGACTTCTGTCACTTTCTTCTTTGTCTCAGTGTCGAGAAGCTACCAAGCATACTTTTCCCAAGTGCCATTGCCTAGAGACTAGCTTCTGGGATGTGATACATCCCTGCCGTACAAGTAGATATGCACATGTTAGATGTGAAATGTCCTGTGAAAATAGCAATGCATGCGTACTCATGTATCATGAGATATACATACAGTATTTAGCTTATAAAACATTAAGTGTATATCCATAAACTCTATTGAACTGACTTAAATTGATTATTGAAGCATGTATTGGTCAGGGTTTTACTTAGAGGAACAGAACAGATATAATATAAGGAATGGATATTAACACAAATATACAATCTATAAGGAATTATAAGACTGGCTGACAATAGTTAGCAACAGAGTCAGATGAGGAAGCATGTAGATGGCATCTGCACACCCTGGACTGAAGAATTCCATTCTAAAGCCTGAAACTCACTGCAGTGCTCCGTGTAAGTTTCTATCTGGCGGCTGAACCTCCTCCGATGAAGTGAAGTCTTGACTCCTACCTCAGCTCCTTTAAAAAGTCTCTTTGTGCTCAGCCACTCTGACGTGGGCCCATTGTGCCCTAGGGCAGAACCAATCATACCCCAGGATGGGCTCTTGATTTCACTTTAGGGAGGAGTCAATCGTATCCTAGGCAGGCTTTGGTCAAGTTCCAGGGAGAAACCAATTGTACCCCAGGGCAGGATCCCCACTAAAAGAGAACCGGGCTGCTGAGTCATCCAGCCAAGTTGACACAATGTATCAACCACTACAGAGCACTCTTAAAAAGCAAAATACTTCTCAGGAACATGGGTTACTTTTTAGTAGTGTGATATGTACTGAAAAAATGCAGGTACAGGGTTTAATAAAGTGCTAAAGTAGAGACAGTGAATATAGCCATCCTACATCCTATATGCCCCAGACACTGCTATGATTTTTATTTGCTTTGTCCTGGCAATCTGACCTTACAGAGCTCTACCCAGCCCTGATAGCCACACAAAACCCACAAAAAAATAGGCAGCTAATATAGTCTTTTCAGATTTAGGATCATGTTTGAGCTTATGAATCAGATTTTTCTGTGTGTGGACATGACAACTATGGAAAAACTGTAATTTAGGACATATTCTCTTTATCCTTTTATGTAGAATTTCACTTTAATGTGATGCAAATGAGAGTAAGAAATATATTCAGTGAGCGTTAAAACCTTCCCATTAAAAATTCTGTATGCATTTTACATTCTAATTCATGTACAGTCAAAAACCCTGATAAAATCATAGTGCTGATTTGACTGCTGCACTTACTGTATTAATGAGGATACTTTATGCCTTTTGAAAATTGGGATATGGTCCATTATGTGATTGTAAATGATGTGATTGTATCACATAAATTTGTTATTCAATCCCACCCCTCCCTCCCTGCATTCAACTTTGTATATAAGAAGATTCACTGATGTGCCTAAAGTGGAGCTGGAGAGCCGTACTGCACGTGAGATATTTGGCTTTTGTCTTTCTTTCTATTTGTGGGATAGAATATGGTAAATATGCACATACACATGTGTATGTGGGCATATGTGTTTTTATTTCTTCTTCTTTTTCTTTTCCAAAAAATTACAGGGAAACTGCTCACCAAGAAAGTGAAAATGAAAAAAAGCAGCAGGCTGGTCCCCAGGCTCCTGAGGTATGTAGTATTTTCCTCTTTTAGTCTAATCCTACATTAAATAATGCTTGGAAATCTTTGCTCCTCTCCTCTTGTAACAATTAAAGGTTTGAGAAATGTAGTTGGCCAAGGTTTCATGTTACATTTACATTCCTAAAACTAAGCGTCTCTCTATTTGTCTCACTCATCTAATTAGTCACCACCGACTCACAGGAGCAGTAAGGGCCTAAGAACATAGAGAAAGGGATCTTCTTGCTTCTTTCTGATATTACAACTTCTGCTTCTGGATACAGGGCAGATGTTCACCTGTCCTTCCCTTCATGAGCTACTGCTCTATCTCTGTTCATGTCTAGAAACACAAATAGCTCCTCTGACACTCAAGGTCTCCGAGCTCCCCACAGAAAAAAATCAGAGCATTGGTAACAGAAGTCACTTCTAAACTCCCCAATAAAACTAAAGAGGGAGTTTCGGTTCTGGCAGAGTAGGCCCTACAGCCTAGGAGCACTCCATATCAAAATGCCTCCCTAAGGCTGTCTCCAGGTCTTAGCCTGTGGTCAACCCAAAGAAGTCCATGAGTCAAGCAAGGCATTTGTACAGGGCCAAGCCACAGCATTCTAAGGAACAGCCTATACTCCTGTGGTTCCTAAGCATAATCTTAGGTTTGAGTCTCCGATGTACTTATAGGTTGGGTCCTTTAAGTTCTTTTCTTTGTTAATTTTTCTCTTATATGTCTTCAAAAAATGATCCTATATTGCCTAGAACCCTGAGGAAGTGATAATTGTTCTTCATAAAGGAAAACGTGGAATTCTTAGAGTTTGAAAAAAAAGAATACAAGTGCCCACATGCTTGACACTCACTTGAGCATCTTTATGTATTTCTGATGATCTTGTTATTGTTCACCTTAGAGTTGACCTTTATGTTTTAGCATGCTTAAAATTCATGGGCTACTGATTTAAAATAAAATATTTTAAAAAGTTTTTGTTACGCTATACCATCAAATAAAAATTACTGGTACTGCTCCACCCCCACCTCTTGGCCCCATCCAGGGGAGATGACATAAGAAATATTACTGCAATTTTTATTTTTAAAATGACACATTGGAAAAGAAGAGTTGCTTGACTAAGATATACTGAAATATATCACAAAGGTTCTTTCATGATGGGAGGTGTTTTTTTTTTTTTTTTTAATCTTATTTCAGATTCAAGGCCAATAAGAACTTTACACAATGTTCTGTACAAAGCTTGCTATATCCTAATCTCTGCAAATCCACTCAGTTCTGTTCACTGCTCTCCTTATTAATCAGGTCTACTGAGCTGTACCCTTCTCAGTACTGATACACACACTGCATTTTTATGCTTCAGTTTCTGAGTGGCCTTTTCTATATTTTTGCTTTGTCTTGTATTCAATTATTTGCAGCTTGGTCTACAGAATAGGATGCCATCGCTGGTGCATTTAGGCAATAGCACATTGTGTCATCTTGCTTCATATATTTTATTTCTATCTTTTTTTAGGAAAAAGCTCATTTGAGAAGTCTTGGCTCTGTCTTTGGGGAGAAATCATTTACCTTCTTTTATTCCAGCTGAAATTTGTCTCCTTAGTCCCTTTGTTAACACACACACATACACACACACACACACAAAAAAAAAAAAACTGAACACTTATTTACATCTTCTCAGATCCTATTAGTTAGCTCAATTGCCTAATTGTTACAGTTTTAAAAAAGACCGAGTCATTTCCTTTCTTTCAATCAATATGGGTGTATTTTATGGGCTCCACAATGCTACATTCACAAATCTGCTTATTTTCAGGGAAGGCTTTTCTATTTCACTCCAATGTGAAGCATTGTATCTGGTTCATTTTCTTCTCACACACAGGAAAATGACTGAACAATACCCCTAGAAAAGAACAGAGAAGAAGATATCAGGCCTCGTAATATTACCCATTGCCTTGATCTCTATGCTTGATGATGCAGTCTGGATTACTTGATTTTTTAAAAGTTTACCCTGATTTTTTTCCCTCATGTCTTTTCTATGATCTTAATTGTTCCTTAGAATGAATTTCCCTACCAGAGATTGCTGTTTCTCTTTCTCTCTTGACAATGCTGAGTAAATCAAGGTGTGGAATATTACCCATGCAGCCCACTCTCTGAGAGGGATTGCCGGCGGAAGCCATGCTGTTCATATGCTATTCTGTGCCCAACTGTGGATAATAACTGAATTGATTTTACCCTGGGAAAGACAAAGGAACTTCAGGCTGCTTTCTGCATCATTTTGTTCCCAGGTTATTCTGCTCTGAATGGCAAAATCTCTACTAGAGGACTGGGTCATGTTTAGCTTCCTTTATGATAAATTCTGTGAGGGAAATTTTGGCACTGGGTTGTGAGGTGCTACTGTTCCACACCTCTGTGTGTGTGTCCCTATATGTGTGTTTGTGTGTCTGTGTGTGTCCGTGTTGCCAAACAAACATGAGTCAAAGAACACAAGTAAGTTTGTTTTCAAGTCTCCGTGAATTCCTTCCTTTTGTTTTTTTTTTCTTAAAAAGCAACATGCAAAAAACATTATAGGAATTTTTGCCCTTTCCCCCCAATTCTCTATACCTAGCTCTGCCTCCAACTAAGTCCTGATTCC
>PVKN010011721.1:0-21388 GCA_004027915.1 Capromys pilorides
ATTTAGAACTGATTCACTAAACAAAGTAATAGGAATTCAATAATGGTTGTTATAGTGCATAATGTTGTCTTCAAATTAGTTGTAACTATGTTTGAATTTTTATTACTTTGTCTCTTTTTAATATATTATAATAACATAAATATGTACTTTTTAAAAAAGAACACTGTCTATGATTGCTTTTGTGGAATACTATGTTAATTAAACAGTCTTATGACTATATCATGAATACACAAGCTGTAATCAAAATATACAGTAAATATTTATATTTTAGAAGTCATTAGAGTGAAGGACGCGTTGCCATTAATCCCCTCTGAATGCCCACCTCATTTCCCACACATTGTCTCCTTGCTCATGCGGCTTTCTGGAGCAGTTATGGAGCTCCTTTTTCATGAGTGTCTTTCCCAAAATTACAAAAACTACGGTAGTGCCATCCACGGAGAGGCCGGTGTGGGCGACTTCACAGCGCCCTCAAGCCTGCCTTCACCAGATCTGGCGTGGTACGCGTCTAGCTCTTCCCCAAGACAAAATGAACTGCTAGAGTGAACATTTTTAATATATTCGGGACATCAAGAAGTCATGCTACTACAGCCTATAAGGAAAGAGGACTTCCAGTATTGCTTCAGAAAGTATTGGGAAGATTGGGGTCAGGGTACATGAGATGGGGTTGGGCTGGGGGTGGGTGTAATTAGAGGGGCACTAGTGGCAATGTGCTTTTTAATATAATAATTTGCTTCGAAAGTTCACTATAGCTTTTAACATTATATCTATCTATCTGTCTGTCTGTCTATCTATCTATCTATCTATAAATTAGGATGATCATTTATATGTGTATTCATAATTTTTGGTTGTTAATTTCCCAAGAACCTGATCTCTTCTGTGGGTTTTTTCTTTTTATGTGTTTGGTATAGGGTCTCACTATACAATTTGGACTAGTAGCGATCCTCTTCTCTCAGCCTCCCGAGCACTGGGATTACAGGCGTCTGCCACCATGCCCAGTGGTGCCCCAGGGCGGGGATGGCATGGCATGTGGTGCCGAGGATTGAACCTCAGTCCCTGTGGTTGCCTAAGCAGGCACTTAGTCAGCTGAGCTCTCTTGCTTGGCCCCTTCTGTATGTTTTATAAATAGTATAGACACAACCTTCTTACTTAACGGCTGTTCAAGCTCAACACCCACGTTGGGATACATGAACATGCAGTGAGCCTTAGAGCATGGCAGGGTGGCTTTCTGGAGCAGTTATGGAGCTCTTCAGTTAGTGTGGCTCCTTCCGGAGTGGACTGCTGCCAGCTTTGCTGATTGTACCATTCAGTACGGCTCTGTAGCACTGCATGCAGGAGCTCTGCAGGCAAACCGGAGTCATCAGGTCGGAGCTCACCCTAAGCATCACTTGGTTCTGAACCTGGCACAGTGTGTGCTGCATGCGGTTCCTCATCCAGTGTCTGGCTCACTGACCAACCTTCCCTCTGGAAAGGAATTTGTCATTAATCAAGGAATGACTGGCTGTGAACGTGTGTGGTTAAAGAACTGATATTCTACTAGCTACTATGCTACAGATGGTTAAAAGCATAAACGCATCCTTTAAATCTGAAACTTTATTTAAAAATGACTTGAATTAAGTAATATGTCTTTGCTAGTAAGCCATTTCAGGACAAATATGTTTAATAAAGAAAAAAATATATAACTTCCATCTATATATGAACACCTGTGCTTATAGGTATTCATACGAATACTCATAGGCATATATTTTGTGTCCATATATGTGAGATACACACAGATTTTTAATAAATGGAACTGTGTTTCTGGAAGACAAAGGATTTATACTACTTTGAATATTTTTATCTTTTGTGCTAGTTTGTACATCCAAGCTTGCACTGAATAAATATTTATTGAATAAATGAATGCAAGAACATGTCTGCATCTCTACTCAAACAGCAGAATGTGCTCCTTAGAATTACCTTGGATCTAAGAGACACTGTGGTTTCTTTTTCATTCTACTTGATGCATATGTTATAATTGTAGCTGTTTATTTAAATATGTTAAGGCTTTGAAAAAAATTTACAGTGATCCAGATTTTGCAAGGACCCACGTAACATCAGCAGTCCTTGGCCCTTGTTTCTAAACTGCATTGTCAAATGTTGTTTCAAGTATTGTTTTCTTTTTAAATCAATATGTTTTGAAAATTGCCCAGTGTGGGTGCTTGAACTCATCAAGCAAATACGAGTTTTAACTCATTCCTAAAACCACACCCAAATATAGGAACAATATCTACAATGCAAAACTGGATTTACTTTTTGTGCTAAGCTTCTTTGTAACTGTATATACTGAAGGTATTTTAACCTACTTTTTTTCCCTTTTTTATGTATTTGGAACAGAGTCTCACTAAGCAGATCAGACTCATAGTAATCCTCCTGTTTTCAGCTTCTCCAGCGTTTATAGTACCTTAAAAAAAATGTGTCATCTTTCTCAGAGTCCACACCCACACATACTCCAATGTTGGCCATGTTCTTACCCTCAGAAGAAAAAAGTCCATTTTTGCTACCCATTTCTCGTTCTAATTCAGCCACTCACCTCTCTAGTGCTTTCCCAAGAGCTTCTTGTTTACCTTAGTGACCTTAGTCCACCTGCTGCTCTTCCTTCACAGTCAGGGGATTTTTCGGACAAGCAAACTGAATCCCATCACTGCCCCACTCGTCCTTCCTAGGGTCTCCCTGCGGCCCAGAACGCAGGACACCGAGGCCCTGCCAGCAAACACACACTGTGGGCGTCTTCCACTCAGGCACATGCTACCGTTCCTTTTTCTTCCCATCCGGGCACCTTCCTTTGGACACTCCCCACTTCTTACCTTGTTGCCTCAAACAACCTCCTCACCTTTCAAGCCTTCAGCAGTGTCTCCTCTGTGACCCAGGAGACGTGGTTCTCCTCCAGGGTCCTTTCTGTGCCTTAGTCATACCCATCTCAGCCTGGCATGCTTGACTCTAAAGTGTCTACAGAAAGAGTAGTAAATTCCTTCTCTAGGAATCTGGAAGATTATTGAATGTAGGGCCGGCCAAATAGCTCAGCGGATCTAAGGGTCTGCAAGCAGGCTCAAGGGCCTGGTTTTGATCCCTGGGCCTGCTGTGCGGGCCCCGCCCCTGGGGCGCGCTGAGAAAGCAACTGAGACTGAGCGTGGTGGCGACCCTGTAATCCCAGCTCTTGGGCAGCTATGAACAGGCAGATGCCTACGAGTCTGATCTAGTAGCGAGACCCTGAACACCGTTGCAGCCTCTTCTCTAAAACACACACACACACACACACACACACACACACACACACACACACGATTATTCAACGTAGAGGTTATATCTTCCACTATGCATTATTTCAGTGTCCATCACAGGGTCTGAGACCTAGCAGGTAGCTGTCACAAAAGAGGCGTTTGAAAGGACGAAACCCCCAAAAGAGAGCTATTGTTTGAAATTTATTTTTCTTGTGGCTGGAGAAATGCAGTCTCTTTCTTCCAGCAGGTGTCGCACTAGTTCCATCTTTTTATCTTGCTTTCTGGTTTTTCAGCTTTGCTGTAACCTATTAATTGGGCTGTTACGGGGAGGAGATGATAATTTAGGCACTGTTTACAGAATAAAGCTGATTTAACCTTCAGCTCTTCGATGAACGGTTTTTCCCAAGCGCAGTGTTCTAACTGAAATTGCCAAAGCGAAAGGAAGACTTCGAATTTGAAAAACAATTAAAGTAAAATAAAAATTCAAGATAGTGCATCAAGTTAAGAATGCAGGAAAAATGTGGAGCACAAAATCAGCGCCTCTGAATGGTACTAGCACAGTGACAGCTGTAGCTGCCCAGCCGTCTCTTTCCACTTCCCAAGAGCAATGCAAATTGTGTTTGGCATTTGAGCCAGACCACCTAAAGGAAGACCAAAGCCCAGAAGGAACTGTGTGTTGCCAAAGAAGGTCTTTCTTGCCTTTTTTCATTTTTATAAATTTATTTATTTGGTACAAGGTCTCACCATGCAGCTCAGCCTCTTAGTGATCCTCCTGTCTCGGGCTCCCCAGTGCTGGGACTGCAGGCCTGTGCCACCATGTCCGGTTTTGGTGACTGGCACAGTGCACTCAGGGTCCAGGGACCCTCACGGCATGCGGTACCAGGGATAGAACCCAGGTCTTTGTTCTTGCCAGGCAGGTGCTTAGAATGCTGAGCTATCTCCCCAGCCCAAAGCAGCATTTCTGGCTGGCTTATAATCCTGTGAACTTTGAATCATGGCCTTTTGACAACACTCTTACAAAATGAAAACCAGGGAAAATAGAGGCACAAACAAGACGAGAATCAGCCCGGAGATGGTAATAATCCTTGAAAGTATGAAGACAGGCAGTAAAAATTATTCTTTAAGTAATATAGGTAGTGATTAGGTACTCATCATTCTATCTCTGGATAGAAAAGGAAAAGGACAACCATGGAGTCAGAAAGATCCTGGCTATGTGTTCTGCAAATCCCTGGCCCTGACGTTGCAAGCTCCTACCCACCAGGCCTATGCATGTGTAAGTTTACTTTGCCATGTTCCACCAATCTGTCAAGTAATTGTAAAGATCAAACAAGTCAATATGTGTGAATGTATTTTATGTTCTTCAACATGCAATACTAGCATAAATTAATATTAGGAGGATCAGCCTCAAGTAAAAGAGAGTTTCTCCCATGATTGCACGTTTTTTGGCAATTTCATTGCAGTAGACATATAAGGGTCATGATAAACTGTGGATATATTTAAAAAGGCTCCAACATGGCAATGTCTCTAAAATGAGAATGGGTGCAGCAGGTTTTCAGAACAGTCATCTTTGACTACGGTAACTGATAACAAGAACGGCACCAACGTCGGGTTGACCAGTTACCCAGAAGAGTTAGCGGGAGGGGGGGGGTGCTTTTGGTGTGAGGGTGCAGTGGCCCTTGTGGAAGTTTGTGCTTCTAGCACTCTTTTGTGGTACTTGCTATCACATACCTACGAGGACGGATCCACTCTTCATAGCCTCGCAGCTTCCTTTGCTTTAGTTTTGGCAGGGTTGACATAAATAATTCCTTTTTATAAAAAAAAAAATTATGTATTTCATACGGAGTCTCACTATGCAGCTCGGACTCATAGTGGTCCTCCTGTTTCAGCCTCCCTGTGCACCACCAAGTCCACCACACTGGTAGCAGGACCAGCAGGCAGGCAGTACTGGGGATGAAATCTGGGTCTTTGTGCTTGCCTACACAGGTGACTAGGCTGCCGAACTATCTCCCTGGTCTAATAACTCTATTTCAGTCCTGACAGCTTTCACATTTCTTCCGTAGTGGAGAAAAAGTGAAGATCCCATCTAAGGAGCTTCTGCCTGCATCAAGAACAGCGCCAGGGAGTTTGCGTGAGCACCGCGCACGACTACTTTCTGGGGCTCAGAACTCTCTCCGAGGGCGGCTACTTCCAGGACTGGGACCGTGGCTCGCTCCTCGCTGAGCCCTTCTTCTTTCTTGGGCCGGCTAATCATGTTCCAGTGTCCCTGAGACACAGAAATGACAGCTATGACTGTCTAGCTGTAAACGCTGTTGCGTCGAGCTTTACCAGAACCGGGAGATTTCTATTTCGAGCCACCTGGTGAAGAAGGGAGTTAGAATTAGCGCTTCTAGCCAAGCTATGGATACATTTGCCAAAAAATTCCCGGTGGAAATTGTCTTTTGAGTAAAAAGCATGTCACTGCTAGAATTTTTTTTTTTTCTTTTGAAGACGTAAAACAATTTCTCATCAGATTGAGATTCTATGTACCTTATAGACCTTTTCAGTGATTCAGTGAAAATTTCTATTTCTAATTCAAAGGTTTCTTGGATTATAGGGCAAAACCATCTATCAAAGAGGGCACTTTGAGATGAAAATGCTACCCTTACCCTGGATAAACTCAGTAAATGTTACTGAATGAATTAAGGTTAAACCCTGCACTAGGCAATACCATAAATTTACGTTTCTAAAGTTATTGATCCCAATATAGTCAGAGTTATAAATTATTTCACATACCATGACTTCTATTCAAGAAATAATTGGACAGGCAAAATGTATTATCTTGTATGTATACGTTTTGGAGTGCACCGGGGTCAAGGTTGCTATTGCTGTAATGAACATAATTTGGCCGACAAGAATAGCGAAGAGAAAAACAGCAAAAGAGAGAAAGGAAACTCCAAAATTTTAGTTAGTTTCCATTTCAGAAAGCAAAACCTGCTAGAAGTGCATGACCTTACCCCCTTGGGAACATTCCCGTTTAGTCATCTTTGGCTTTTCTGTAGATTGTACTTGAAGTATTTGCCATTAAAAGGAAACAAAGAGTGCAGGAAATTAAACTGTTCTCCACCCTAAGTTGGCAGACATTCAGATCAGTTATTGTACAAACACTGTCAGAATATTAGCAATCTATGCAATGGATTACAACTTTTACAGATGTTCTTGCGCACTTTTGCAAAACCTCATTTTGTTTCCCTGGCTGTTGAACTGATGCTATTTCCAGCTGGTAGCAACGCTGGTCAAATACTACATCAGTTACTGATGAGTAGCTCTCCTCCTTGACAAGGTTACCCTGCTGCCCTTTGATGTTTCATGCAATGTGGAATTAATGCTGTTCCAGGAGGGAATGGAAATGAACTGAGTCTCAGGTCAACCAACCAGGCCGGACAGCGGGGCAGCCTCGCACTTTGGTCTTTCTGAGCAGTCAGATGCTTCCTCTCCACAAATCCTGTCTGCCAAGCTCCTCCAAACAAGCTGGGTTTATTAATACAGGTTGTTACTCCTTGTTCCCGTAATGAGCTGCCCTCCTGGTGGTTGCTCAAAGACTCACCGGGAAGCAGAGCAGTGGACCTGTCATTAGAGAGTGCGCTCATAGGCAGTGGGAGTCGTGCAGAGCTTTTAACTCCACCCCACTAATGGTAATTTTTGGTTGCCCGCCTGATTTGCCTGGGGCAGCTACAAACATCACCTGAGTTTCATGCAGGTTAATTGTCAGGCTGTGCTGTGGTCTCAAATTTCACATGTGATTAACAACAAGATACACACAACCTCCAGTTCATAGTCCTGAGTGTGCAGTTACTCAGGCTGGGCTGCCCCAAAGATGTTTAGAAATCTGCTGAGCCCAAAAAGCCCTGGGCTGGAGCCATGGAGTGCTGGCGCCCAGGTGTTTGCAGCTCTTGTTGCCTCTCCACGATCCCTGCAGAGAGGAAGCTGGAAGGTGTGGGGATTCCTGGGGATCCCATTCCATCCCCATTTGAGTGTGAGGTGGCTCAGGCTGGCCACCATCTCTTCTGCCTCGGCCACCTTGTGATAGTGTCACTTTCACTCCAAACAGGTGGATTTCTTTGAATAACTGAGTGTGTCATCCACTTGCTAAGTAAAAATACATTGTACAAACCCTGGTGCTGCTTATTATATTTCTCCTCCCATCAGAAAACTGTAACACTGTCTCTCAGTGACTTGTCTATAATTTTGAGGGCATATGTGACCATACAACAGGTGATGGAATCTATAGATTACGTACTTTGCCTTTAAAATCTAGATACAACCCAAAATCTTTTCTTTCTCTATTTTTTTTGAAAGACATTCCACACACAAATGTACCTGGTATTATGCATCTATACTTATTTGGTGCTTGGCGTGCTTTGTTGAGTAATTAAACTTGTATCAAAATCCCTATAAACAAGCTGTCGGTGATTACATGAAAAAACAGGATTGGCATCAGAAGTGGCACATACTGAAGCATCCTATCTTTTTCAGGGAAAGATATTTGAAATCTCATAGTAAATATGACTTTTTCTCCAGTCTGAGAAAAAGAATCTAAGGATTTCAAGCTTGCACAAGATCTCCTGGTGCACACTCCACTCCAACTTTGCAACAGCCTAGGAATCCTTCTGAGTGAGAGTAGCTCTCACTCCAGATCGGGGAGGGTCTTCATGTTCCCTTGAGGGGAACATGTGTTCCCTACAGATAGGGCTGATGTTGCCTCAGGATGCAGCGGCCTTCCAAGAGCTTTCATGCAAGAGGGGATGCCTCAGAAAGAGTTCCAGCAGGACAATGCAGCCTTCTCCAGCCCTTCCTGGAATAATTCCTGCTTGGCTTTACCTTTGGTTACAAAGAAGTAGATTTCTATTCCTCCATAGGGAGACAGAAATGCATGCTTAGGAGTCCCACCCTCTCCACCCTTCTCTGAGGGTCAGGTTTTCCAGATTAGAAGAGTCCAGACCTGTAATTATAAGAAGGAAGCTATTGGGAATGCTCTGATCTCAGATACATCCCGTTTGCCCTGAAGCACATTTTTAAAAATTAGGCATTTCACACTAAGCATCCTCCTTTTTGGCTTCCTGGGACAATTCAGAAGATGCATCAATCCCAGAAGACTGTTCTAGATGGCAGCAAATGCCTGAGCCCAGAGAGAGCTGAGCTTTAGACAGGCCATGTGATGGGCCTGCCCCTCCTTAGGGTTTCATGTTTTTCTCCAAGCTTTCTTTATTTATTCCTGATTTAAGACAATAGCAAAGAACAAAAGCATTCCAGGACAGACACTTCTCTCACAGTGGAGGTCACAGAACTCATCCATATACATAGCAATTTAAAAGTCTTTACTGATTTTTCAAATTCTTTACTGAAATGGCTGCAGTCATCTACTACAATATAAAGACTTTCTATGGTCTGAGGGGAGCAGTGAGCAGATGGAGGTGTTGGACCAAGCACCTTCCAAATCCTCTTTTCAAAAAGGAGGCGATGGGAGCTCCTTCTTCTTGGAGCGCTTGAAGTTCTTGAGGGGTTGGCATGGTGTCAGTTCCATGCCTCAAGCCCAAAGTTTCCTAGAAGTCTCATAATCCAGTACTATAACTCTGTAAGAATTTCCTCTAGAGAATTCTTATTCCTTTTCTCTATCCCTTCTGCAGGTAGAAAATCTTCCATGAACATTTATCATCCATTCCATTTCTGGACTTGCCCTCTGTAAAATGGGTAGAAAGTGTGTCAACCTCTCAGGGTTCTTGAGGTAGGGCTTTTAGTCATTTTCAACCAGAAAGATTGCACTTTCTCTAGCCAAGCAGTATCTCATAACTTATCTCCTCATACAAGCTCTTCAAATGTTTAATGACATTGATACTTTTCAAAGTCCATTATGTTTGGTTCAGATAGCACCAGTTATTTCATTGGTTTCTCCTATGACAGTTTCTGGAGTGTTCACCATTTTTATAAACATACACAGTATTTGATATTCCACGCATAGAGGCAGCTTTTTATTTCTGAGCATCGAATGTCGCAAGAATAAGTGCAGTAGATTTTTTCTATTTAATTTCAGCAGAGGTCATCGAGGTGGAAGAAAAAACATGTGTTAGGTAGGGTTCCTGAATCCAAGGCGGTAAGGAAAGCAGCTCAGATGGGTCATGGGACAAGCAAAGAGTGTGCCCTGGAATGTACCTGTGGGGCGCAGCCTAGGTGAGCCAGCTGGAGCTCCTGACACGGCCTGGAGAGAAGGGCGGGATGCAGCTACAAGCCAGGCATTAGTTCATCTCCCATTGTCAGTGATTTGGAAGACAGTAAGGAGCCTGTAACCAGGAGCAAGAAGCTGCTGGTGAAGATTTCACTGGAGAAAGCAATCTACGTGTCGTTCTCCTTGTGGCCACACCCATCTGCCCTGGCTGTGGGAGAAAATTTCTCCCTTACCTTAAACACAGCCCTTGCCACGAGTTTGGAGACCACAGTGACTGGTGTGTGTGTTGAGATATAATTATCCCCCTTTCATGGTGGATCCAGGAGGGCCTTGCACATCTTGGAATTCAAGTCTGTATCGCATCGGTGTTTTTCAGTTGCCATATCACAAAATTATTTTATACTGGGTTTCTAAGCAACTAAAATGTTTAGGTCTTTCTCTAATGAACTGAAATTGGAGAGACATCTTAGTATTTTATGTGGAGAAATACGCTTTTTGGATGCTAGTTTAAAAGCAACACTAGATTTAGAGTTCCTTGTTTGGCATCCCAGATTGTCCACCGACTTGGTTGACCATTAATTTCTCTGTGACTAATTTTTGTTATCTGTGTCATGAAGATAATAATGCCCCCCTCAGGAATCAAGAATTAAATGAAATATTGTGTGCGGGAAGATAAGTACTGCTTCCCTTCTGCCTTCTTGGAGAACACTCACAACTGTTGATTTGCTCAACCCCAACTGCCCTGCAGGGGACAGTGTGACACAGAGGCTGAAAGCCACTGCTAAGGGGGTGTTGCCACTTACAGGTGTGTGACTTCAAGAAAATTGCTTTAATTCCCTGCTTCTCCAAACCTTTTCCTGTAAAAAGCTGGAAATAATAGTATTTGAGTATACGCTAAGACATGACATTTAGAGCCGTTGGCACCCAGCCAGGCACACAGTACGTATTCAGCGATTTCTTAAATTGTCATCACTACTGTTCCAGGCATTGCACCTACAGTAAAGTTTACTTGCTTCGATGACAAGGTCTACAGCTGTCCTTCACAAACCTGGACGCTCTGTCTCTCTGAAACACACTTAACCTTGTTCTTGCCCTGGTGATCACTGAAGAGCCTTGAGTTCATTCCGCAAATGCATAGTGTGTTTCTAGAAGGAGGAGGAGAAGGGAGGGGAGAAACAGTGAATGCCATGGTAGAGAACAGTTTCATTTTCTTCAATGCAATTTCTTCACAGGCCCTTGCCAATTCTCCCGAGAACATCCTCTTCCAAATTCTAGGTGTCTTGTCTGTGTTCTCCTAAATCACTAGGATGCTCTGATTCTGTCACTCCACTTCATTTTTTAGATAGTGGACCCTGCAGAAGGAGGAGGAGGAGGAGGGGATGAGGAGGAGAAGGAGGATGAAGAGAAAGAGGGGGAGAAGAAGGTAGAGGGGGAGGAGGGGGAGGAAGAGGAGCCTCTGAATTCGCTCCTCTGTGGTCTCTGCTTGCAGGCCTTCACTGTCATCCTGTTTCCATCACCATCTTCATTTCCTCCCTGCTTTCCTCAGGAATAGGATGCACTGAATTATCAGAAAATAGAGAGCCACAGCGTTAGGTTTGTCATGGACAAAACTTGAGATTTGGGGCATGCGTAATATATTTTTAAAATTATCTTGAACAAGATGAAAAAGAAGAAAGCTTATTTTTATTGAGCTTTAGTTGTTTTGCTCTCTAAATATATTACTTTTGTGTGGATCCATAGAGATACTAAGAATTGATTGAAAGCCTTTATTATTGCCTTAACAAGCCTTAGGGAATTGGCAACCTCAGATTGGGCCTTGCTGGGTGTGACTTTAGCTGGAACATTAAAACAAAATCTGCTGATGAGAGAGACCCCATGTGGAAGAATGTAATGCTTTAAATTTCAATGGCTTATTTTATTTATTTCTTTGATGGCTCCATCCTCACAGGGAGAAAATTCAATTCAAACCCAGGCCTCTGCTTTGATGGTGGACAAATAAGGGACCCATCTCTTGTCACCTCTTCTGAAATCAATTCTTTCTTTTTTCTTTGTATTTTTAGGGAAGGGTCTACAGGGTGTTCAGGGTCTCACTGCTAGATTGGATGCATAGTGATCCTCCTGTTCACAGCTACCAAGAGCTTAAACTACAGGCTCACACCACCATGCCCAGTCTCAATTGCTGTCTCAGCACACCCCAGGGGTGGGGTTGGCACAGCAGGCCTGGGGATCCAACCCCTGGCCCTTGGACCTGCTTGTTGGCGCTTTATGAAATCAATTCTTTACAACATGGCATCTTCAGTACATCTGCGAAAGGAATGATAGAATTATGATATCATTTGCCTATCAAGTCTTAAGTGTGGAGAAGTGATGCCAGGCAGAATGGAGGCATACATGCAACTTTTCTTTTTGTGATTATGGATAATTAGAAATATACACTTTGAGAGACTTGGCCTCTTTGTTATTTATTTTCCTTTTAAATCAATGGAGTTGTGCATTTGCCTCTATACTCTTTTCTGCTTACTAAATATTTTTCAAGTCCGTAGCACACTCTAGTAATAACTACTTTTCTTTTTTCCTCTTTGGCTTCTAGCTCAGAATATAGCTTCAATCTCTGCATGTGACTACAAGACACATCAAAGAAAGGATTTCCAGGATATTCTGCCCTTCTGTTTCCCATGTGGTGGCACCTGGACCCCTCAGAGTATTTCTCCCACATTCCTGTCCGAGGGACCATGTGCTCAGAGATAAAGCTCCTCTAGTGATGTTAGCCTCATGCAGGTGCAGAGGGCAAACGTTGTAATCATGATTCCTCTTCCTTAATAAGAATGTGGAATCTGTTGTGTTCTTTATTAAGATTTTAAAAAAAAAAACTAGTGTTGGTGAGATAGCTCAGTGGACTAAGTATCTACTTAGGCAAGTGCAGGGACCAGAGTTCTATCCCAAGCACCACATGCTGTGCTGGCCCCACCGCAGGGCTTACAGAGACTGGGCATGGTGGTGCAAGTCTGTAATCTCAGTCCCAGGGAGGCTGAAACAGGAGGATCACTATGAGTCTGAACTGTGTAGTGAGACCCTGTACCAACTACATAAAAAAAGATTTGAAAAAAGAATAAAAAGAAACTTAGAGAAAGGGAAAAACCTTATACTATTATTTTTCTTTTCTGTGGTGAGTATAGAACCCAGATCCTCTTCCTAGGCAAGCTTTCTACCACTGAGCCACATCTCCAGCCTTGAACTCTCACAATTCTTCTCTTGCATAAGCTACAGAAGTTGTATTACAAAGCTATCTACATCTTAAGGAATCCTCAGATTTTTGTCTCTGAGTAAGTTACTAAAGATCTGGGGCTGCAGGCTCACTGCTGTGCTCTGCCTGTCTAGGGACAGATGTGATTGTGTTGGGCTTTCCCACAGTTGACCAGTGGTAATCTTTGCTCGAGTTTGGTTCTGGAATGTTCCATATTTATTTCCTGGTTTGGTTGTTTTGAGAGCTGAGGGAACTGTAAGAGGTTGGGCCTAGTTAGAAGTTTTTAGGTCACTGGGAAAAGTTTTAGAAGCACATAGGGACCCCTTATCCCTTCTTCATTTCTTACACTCCGGCCAGGAGATGAGGTCTTCTTGTCTACCTGCAGCCCACCATGGTGAGTCGCCTCATCAGGTCTGAAAGCAACGGGACCTACTGACTACGGTCAGATTTGGAAAAATGTGATTTTTAAGTAAACCTTTCTCTTTGTGAGTTGATTGTCTCAGATATTTACTTTATTGCCTAAGAAGATTATCTTCTTCTTTGTGTTTTCTTTGATGCTTGTTCTGCAACAACCACTGGATTCACTTCTTTTTATTATAATAGGACAATTGCATAATTCAGACTTTGGAATCGCTTCAGTAGGAGCAACATTTGTCTTCACACCTTTTATGCCATTAGGAAAAAAAATTGAGGGATTAATTACTAGTGAAAGTGTCTTGTCAGCAGCATATCCAAGCCCTATGGAAAGACTATACATTTCATTAGAGGTGCTTATTTATATAAAACTATGATTCAGATTTCAAAAAAATGTGTTTCTAGCTAATCAGTGTTTCTCAAAGTTACTATGAGGTAGTGCTTATTTAAGTTACCATGTGAATTACAGTAGGAATGGGGAAGTAATAAAGTTATGTTTTAGTTGTTTCAACTCCAGAGAGTGTTTCACAACCTTGAGGAAATTTGATCAAGACGACGAGATTCCAAAAGGGCTCAAGCAGCTCCAGCTGCTGCCACAGGGTCACCTCCTCTTCCAACATATGTTGTTCACATGACCTCCACTAATGTTAAGACTACAGAAGTCTGAACAGGGTCTGCAATGCCAGTTGAACCCACTCTCAGCTGGAAAGACTTAGATAAGCAGAACTTAGCTTGGAGAACCCTTGCCTCATCTGCCTATTCTCATCTACTCAGCCAACTTCTGTACATCCTTTAAGGCTCCTCTTTCCAGTACCTAGTATCTGGGCCAGCCAAATAGCTCAGCAGATTAAAGTGCCTGCAAGCAGGTGCATGGGCTGTGAGTTCAATCCTCGGCCTGCCATGTCAGTCTTGCCCCTAGGGCACACTGAGATGGCAATTGAGACTGGGCATGGTGGTGCACGTCTGTAATCCCAGCCCTTGGGAGGCTGTAAACAGCAAGATCACTATGAGTCCAATCAAGTGGTGAAAAAAAAAATGAACAAAAATCCTAGTAGCTGAGTTCATAACTTTTCAATTTCTCTAGATAAAGTTTTGGCAGTGGATGTGACATAGTCACTTGCCCTGTTGCTGAGACCCAATACCTGATGCCCACAGCTTAAAGGGGAGAGATGCATTTTGGTCCATGATTAGGGTCTGTGGTGGCCTGGCTCTAAGGCAGAGAAAACATGGTAGAAGGAAGGGAGCTGCTCATATCATGGGAGCTGGAGACAGAGAGAAGAGAGCAGTGAGGGAGGGAGTCGTGCCACCCTCCTTGAAACTTCGCTCCAGCCAGCCTTCACCTCCTAATAGCGAGTCAGTCATCCCTCTGAGGTTCCAATCACCTTCCAAAAGCCATGCCTCAGATGCATGAGAGTTTTTGGGTCTTCTTGGGCTACACCACAACTAGGTGTGTTCACTGTACATTCTTACAAATTTCATGTAGTTATGTCTCTCTAAAAGGCTCTGTTTCTCTCTTCTTCTTGTTTTTCCTATCTCTTCTCTCTCCTGATATAGAATCCTGGGACGAGATAGTTGGAAATAATGAGGGTTTCCAAATGCCTTAGTACATTTTTTTGTTGTTACAAGAGTACCTGCAACTGAGCAATTTACAGAGAAAAGGGGTTTATTTATTAGAAGAAGTGACTCAAAGGATGATGGAGGCTGAGAGATCTCAGAACAAACTGTCTACTAGCTGAACAGTCAGATAAACTGGTAATGGGGCTCAGTTCCAATTCAGAGGTTTCAGAACCAGAGAAATTGACATGCAGTTTCCGCACTGAGGGAAGAGCCCCAAGAATCCCAGCTACATGTCCTACAATCCAAAGGGGCAACGCTCCCTAAAGTTCACTTACAGGAGAAGAGCATCAGGCTCCAGAAGAGACAGAGCACTGGGAGTCCCCTTCTTCTAAATGTTTGCTTCCACCTGGGTCCCCAGCCTGTGTGAAGGTGCCCACCCATTTGAAGTTGCTCTTTTCACACCAATAGTGCTGTGAAATAGAAGTGCCTAGAGAGAAGAATTCACCTCCCATCTGGACATCCCTAATTCAGTCACACTCCTAAAGTGAGTGTGACTGCATCACACAAAGCTAGAGAAAATTAATTATAATGTAAATAGTGAGAAGCAATACTTTCCATCCCAAGCAGTGGGTGCATAGCCAGAAGATGGTGGGTGTGGGAGGGGCAGGAAGACATATTTCCATCATAGCATTTAGCATTTCGCATTGTCATTTATTGTCTGTATGTCCTTACAGCTAATAGACTTCATGGTAGAGAGGAGGCTGGAACCGTGATAATATCTGGGATCTCAGATCTACAAAGTGTCACTGATTTTGCATAGCCAGAAACAAGTTCATTCAAGATGGAGGATTTGATCCATATAAAAATTGAGACAGAAGGACCTAAACCACTGGACTCTCCAGGATACTCAGAGCTCTCAGGTAGGAGTGTCCCTTTGAGCTTGCCACTCTGTTCATTGTTGATGCCTTTGTTCCCTTTCCCACACCTAATGTCATGTTTAATTGGGTGACTTACTGGATTTGGACATTTTAGGGAAGGCTCATGGCTTTGTGCCAATATACCAAAATACCACAACTTGTAATCCCAGCTATTTGAGAGATGGAGGCAAGAGAAAACCAAATTTGAGGCTGACCTGGGTGATTTAGCAAGGTGTTATCTCAAACCTAAAAAAAAAGTAGGGGGCGAGCTGAGGGTATAACTCAGTGGTGGAGTAGTTCCTCAAACCTCAAAACTGCAAACAAACAAACCAACAAAAACAACCACAGACTCGACAATTTTTGACCAATGGAGACTTTCTTAAAAAAACGTATTTGGTTGTTACGGGGTCTCAATGTAGCTCAGATTTGCGATCGTCCTGTATTTAGCCTCCCCAGCACTGGGACTACAGGGATGCTCCACTACATCCAGACTGTGGCCAGCTTAGTCCGCTCTGGGGGCAAGGCTGGCATGGCATGTGGTGTTGGGGATCGAGCCTCAGTCCTTGCACTTGCACAAGTTTGCCTAAGCAAACACTTTAGTTCACTGTGCTCTCTTGCTGGCCCCTTGGGGACATTTTTCACAGTTCTGGTAGCAGGAAGTCCAGGATCAAGATGCTGACTGGTTTGCCATCTGATGTGGGCTGCTCTGTGCTTCCAACACGGTACCAGGTCCCTGCACCCTCCTGGGGAGCCACATGAGGTGTCCTCACATGACATAAGGCAGAGGAGGCAGTGAGCTTCATAATTTTGTCCCCTAGGGGAGGCCCTGTCTCTTAACACTAGCATAGCAGTGATTAAAAGTTTCAGCATATACAGTGGGAGGAATTCAGGCTACAAGAGCTGGGAAACAACTCCAGGGCAGTAAGTTTATTCTTTCTATGACTTTGAGTTAAATCCTTGTCATGGCTGCAGCTTCTCCATGCTACATTTTTGAGTAACTAAAAAATAGCGTTGGGGAATATAAGGTATCCTGAGGCTCTCTGGTAGACTAAACCATTGACACAATTGAGCCTGTCCTAAGGAGATGCTTGTGTTGCCATCTCCCACTGGGGCTTAATATGGTGTGTGTGACAGAAGGCAAGCCGGCCTAGAATCCAGCCCCCAAGGACCTGGTTCTTTGAGCCTTTGAGGAGAGTAGCAGCTTTCTCAAAAGAACTCCACCCAAACACCTCGGGTTATATGTGAAGGACTGTCCTGGCTACCTCATCTTTTTATTTTTTTTAATTTTATTAATTTTAATAAGAAAGAAATACCAGTGAGACAGTTTCAAGACACATCAGAAGGACAGCCACAATAATCAATACAATACATATTGTTGTCTTCACAGTAGTTATTCAGAGTATAAGATGCAGACATAAATATTCTAAACACTGTTGGTTAGAAACAAATATTCGGTTAGAAAACAAATATTTCTTCTCAGTGAACTAAGAGAAAGTAGTTGTATACATAGTCCAATATTCCATAGTAGTAGTAGGTTATCAGCAGAACTCGCAATGTCAGAAGCTGTTGACTTGAGCCTTTTATGGTTCAGCATACTAATCTGTCTTTGCCTTTTAGGCCTTGTGGTTAAACTTTTCTGCTGGGTGATTAAGGCCAAGTTAAAGCAAAACCTATAGAGGAAATCAGATCATAAATAACCTTTGAAATAAAAAAAGAAATCTCTGAATTAATAGTGTTGAAGTAAAGGAATAACTGCAGAAAGGTACAGAGGAAATCAGATTAGAAATAATCTCTGAAATAAAATATGAAAGGATAACTATAATGAAATAATTAATAAATGTTTCTAAAGAAAACATTGATGATTAGAGGAGAATGAAAAAGTGATGAAATCCTTGAATGTGTAATATAGGAAAGAAATAGATTGCATAAAGCAGTTTCAAAGAGATACACAGGACAATAAAATCTCAATCACAAGCTGGCAACACCATATGAACAAAAGTGAAGATAGAATTTGAGATCTTGAAGACATATTTGCAATTAATGAAAAGGTAAAAAAGGATCTCTTAAAAACAGCTAAGATGTGGGTGCCAGCAAGATGGCTCAGCAGTCTAAAGTGCCTGCTTAGGCAACCACAGGGACTGCGGGTCGATCCCCAGCACCACATGCTGCTCCAGCCCCACTTCTAGGTAGGCTGAGCCGGCCATCAAAAAACAAAAACAAACAAACAAAAACACAACTAAACTAAGATGCAGGAAAAAAATAATTCAGTATCTTCAAGATGATGCCAAGATGAACAATGTGAGATTAATAGACATCCAAGAGAAAGAAGGAGTCAATAAAATGATATAAAAAGAATATGACTAAACTCATCATTTTCCTTTCACGAGGAAGATAAACACATTTCTCAATCTACTAGTTCCTTTCTTCTTTTGCTCCTTCAGGGTACCAGGGTGAAGACCATGGTACCCGCTCTTCAAATTCCTGAGGATGAACGACACCCCTGATTCTGGTGACAGTTTAAGCTGAAAGTCTGCGAACGTTTTCTGCAAGGGGACAGATAATAAATATGCTGGGTCTGGAGGCTGTAGGATCGCTGTTGCAGCTACTCCGCTTCGCGGGGTCCAAGAGTCGAGTGAATAATTGCTACGCAGGTTACTGGTCGCACACAGGTGAACATGGTCTCATGCAGTAAAGCTTTATTTCTGGACCCTGAAGTGTGAGTCCCAAATAGCTTTCCTGTGTTTTGTGTTGTCAGCCTTCCTCTGATTATTCTTCCAAGGCGTTTGTGAATGGGGTATCAATTCCTGCTTGCAGGCTGTAACAGAACCAGCACGGGCTGTGCAGAGTGTGAGCTACTGGGTACCCACCGGGCTCTAAGACTTCATCACTGATGGTGCAGATCTGGGTTCCCAGGGCAGCTCCTGCTCACCTCCAGAGATTGCCCCTGACAGGTTCAGCGTGACTCCAATTCCCCCCGAAAAGGTCTTTCATCGAAACACAAGTCTTCTGATGGATTTATGACACCGCTGCAGACATCTGGGTGCTTAGTTTCCTGAGAAAAAATGCAAATGATGCCAGTGACTATTTGGTCTTGAAATAGTTTAATTTAGTTTTTTTTTTTTCTTTATTCCCTTTTCTTTTCTCCATACTAGAAATTAACATAAAAATTCCTTCTGGCTAAATTCCCAATGCATTTTCACAGTGAGCATTTTCAGAAGTGAAAATTAGAAGCTTCCTTGCAGTTTGCATCCGGGATGGGAAATTGTGCAGCTCCCAGGGGTGGAGAACTCAAACCCCATTTATGAATTAATACATGCTGCTGACGGTACCGCACAGTCTGTGGGGGGCCAGGGGAAGCGTTGCCACAAAAATCCTAACTGTCTAAAACAGTGTAGTTGAATTTTCTTTCTCATTGTACCAGGGAAAGAATACCATTTCTTATTTGAAAGAGATAATGCATAGTGCTTCTATATGATCACAACGTTTCCATCATCCTGAGGGACTGATAGGACCTCGGGTAAGCTTCGTCATTATGTCTCTTTCTCATCCTTCGCCCCTCGCTCCAATTTTTAGCCCACTGAAATCTAACCATTGTGAGCATTAAGGGCAACCTCAAGTGGGAAACACAGGCTGATGTGGAAAAGCAAACCTATAAGAAAAACGAGGACTTTTGTGTCTCCAGCTCTGCCCTCTGATTCCCACAAAAGCTTTGAAAGCTTCAGCCTCAAGAGTGGAGATACTGAGCTGGGATCTTATTTACTGTTTTTCCATTCCCTTCCACCTCCTCATTTACCACTTGGTATAAAAATTTGGGCATCTGTAGCAACTTACAGGACTGGTGGGGGAGAGAAATCTTACCACAATCGTTAAAATTATTACAGTTTTTGGACCCAAACAGATCTGGGTTTGAATCCTAAGCTTTCCTCCTATAGACTTCAGGCCAAATAAATTTTCTGTGTCTTGGTTGGGGCAGCTATGAGTTGGAGAAGAAATCCTATTTCTGTGAGTAGAGATGAAGATGAAATGGGATAACAGACAGCGAAGAAGTGCTCCACGGAAGGCTGCTAGGAGCATGACTAGGTACACAACAAATAGCCGACCACTTAGAAGGCATTTCTTTTCCTTCAGGTTTTGCTCCAAACATTTGCTGAATTGCCACTGGATTCTGAAAACATAGAAAAACACAATCACAAAGTAGAGTGGTTCACATCTGAGTGCCTCCTTACCCAGGCATGTGCAGTGTGGATGGGGGGACTGTGAGACAGATGCTTATTCAAGCAGGTGAGAGTACCAGGGCTGCCCAGGCAGGATCTCAGGCCATCCCGGATGTATCAAAGCTGGCAGGGTCCAAGCTGAAGCATAACAGACATTTTCCAAACATATATTATATTGGGATTATATTCCCAGAAGAGGGAGAATGAAAGAACCTGGTTTTGCTAGACTGCATTTCAGTTACTTTTCTCCATTTGCTGGGGCAAAATAGCTGACTCCCAAAACGATGGAAGGAAGGGTTTACTTAGTTCACAGTTTGTGAAGGTTTCAGTCCATACCTGGCTGGCTCCAAGGTGGAGTGGCACATGACAGAGATTAGAAATAATCTCTGAAATAAAATATGAAAGGATAACTATAATAAAAGAATTAATAAATGCTTCTAAAGAAAACATTGATAATTAGAGGAGAATAAAAAAGTGATGAAATCCTTGAATGTGCAATATGGGAAAGAAATAGAGTGGATGAAGCAGTTTTAAAGAGATACACAGAACTATAAAATCTCAATCACAAGCTGGCAACACCATATGAACAAAAGTGAAGATAGAATTTGAGATCTTGAAGACATAGTTGCAATTAGTGAAAAGGTAAAAAAGGATCTCTTAAAAACAACCAGGATGTGGGGGCCGGCAAGATGGCTCAGCAGTCTAAAGTGCCGGCTTAGGCACCCACAGGGACTGCAGTTTGATCCCCAGCACCACATGCTGCACCAGCCCCCACCTACTTCTGTGAGTAGAGATGAAGATGAAATGAGATAACGGACAGCGAGTAAGTGCTCCACGGAAGGCTGCTACAAAAAGCCGACCACTTAGAAGACATCTCTTTTCCTTCATCTTTTGCTCCAAACATTTACTCCTTTCTAGACACACCCCCCACAGTAAGGCGGTAGAGAGGAGGCAGAGGCCCAGATGGCCTCGATGCAGGCTACTAAAGGGAAGGACGAGGTGCTTTGTGCGTTGAGGAAATGGCACATGCCCTGCCCGGGAGTCAGCAAAGCAGAGCGCCATTGAAAAGGGGGCGTGGGTGGGCATGGGTGGAGGTGTGGGAAGGAGCGAGAGACCCACAGAGAGCACAGTCACCCCCAGGAGGCCTCCCTATCTGTGAAACCAGAAACCAGGGTTCTAGTCCCCCAGCACAAGGCCTGCAGCACAGGAGCAGCTCCTCTGACCTGGCCCTGACGCCTGCCCTGCCCGGCCTAGCCAGGCCTTCTCGCTGCCTCGGAGCACCGGCCACACTCCGGTCCCCCAGCCTGCGCGCCGTCCTGGTCCCCTTTTCTGGGTAACTGCAAATCTTCCTTCTGGAAGGAAAAGGAACGGGCTGCAGGAAGGAAGCCTCGCCCAGGAGCAAGTGCAGGGCGTCCGCAAGCAGGAGGCCAGTCTGGCCAGGCCTTCAGATGCAGACAGAAATTCAAAGCCACATGAGAATGCGGCCCTCTTTCTGCCTTTAGAACTTGCTGCTGGCCGCTGGTTAAGGACTGGGAGCCTTGGCATTTCATTGTAGCTGTCCCTGCAAAGCCCCATGAGCCTCCCTCCCT
>PVKN010011722.1:0-21390 GCA_004027915.1 Capromys pilorides
GAGAGAGAGAGAGAGAGAGAGAGAGAGAGAAGAAACACCTAGTGGATTAGTAAAACACACTTTGTGGGTCCTGGAGGCATGATGTGGGTACCACGTATCGACCCCAGCCCCTCCCTGCTCCCCTTCCTGCCACCATGAATGAAGCAGATTTGTTCACCACACCCTGCTGCCATTCCATTTCTGTCCTGCAGCCAGCTGACTATGGACTCAATCTCCTGAAGCTGCAAGCTAAAGGGAACCTCTCCCATTTAAGATGTGGGTGTCCTACTGCCTCTTAGTAACAGCAAAGATGACTAATGTATTGGCAGCAGCTGCGTTAGGTAGAAATATTTTAGGTAGTCTAGAAGGTCAGGCTGAACTGCATAGCAAGGCCCTATCTGGAAAAGAAAAGAACTAGGTCCTCAAGGAGACAATATGAAAGGCAAGATACTTCATAACTGTGGGAGAGACAGGCACTCCTGCTGGGGGCTAGGCCTCAAGACAAAATATTAAACAAATGCATCCACATGCCTCCCTAGGGATGGACATCAGGGATTGATATTCTGAACTGGTATCAGTCACCTTGAAAAAGCCGGGAAGAGACACTCCCCTAGCCCCCTACAGGACGAGCTCCTGCTCTGGATTCATGCCTACTTGCTAGGTGACTCTCTTCCCCATTGGATCCCAATTTAATCAATTTTCCCCAAGCAATTATAGTCATAATCTTACAGGTTGACCAGGGGTTTGTCCCACCTCATGCCCACCTTGTGATTTCCTATGTGTCCCACCTTGGATCGGCCTCACCTCATGGATTCACTCTGAAAAATCCCTTTAAAAAGAGCAAGTTCCTTAGCAACCCACTTGTCTCTTTGTCTCTGTCTCAGACAGAAGCTTTCTTTCCCTCAACAGATATATTTTGCTCCTAACCCCCATGATTCCTAAAATTCACTCTTCAATTTAGAGAACACGAACTCGTCACAGATATCTACCAGGCTAAGTTTCTTTCCCCTGTGTCAAAAATAACTGATAGAGCTGGTGAGATGGTTCAGCAGTCTAAAGCACTTGCTTAGGAAAACTTAGGAACTGGAAGGACCGTGGTCCGATCCTGGGCACCACATGCTGTGCCAGCCCCAGCCCCAGGGCAGGCTGAGCCAGACATAATACAAAACTAACTAAATAAATAAAGAAAGAAAGAAATAAAAACTGACGAACATTTTCTCACTCATTTGTTCAAAATAACATTTATTTGGCCTCAACCATGTGCCATACATATACTGCACAACTAAAAATATAAAAAAGATGGGGCCTTTTCCTCAAGCCCAGAATGCACAGGATTAAAATTAATGCACGTACTACATATTTTTAAAAAACTTGTTTTTCTTGAACAAAAATTACCTCAACAGTCATTTTTGGTTACCAATCACGTTTTTCCTTCTTGGCATTACAGAGACCATCACTAACCCAACATTAGTCTTCCCGGTAGCAGTGCACCTCTTCTCATTCGAGCTTTCCGCAATCATCCTTCCTGGTAGAAATTCCACAGACCCCGCGAAGGTGAGGCACACAGGGCAACGGAGGCGCTTTAAGCAGCTCTGACATCCTACTGACCACGCACACCCAGGGCTGGTTCTGTAGTCAGCATGGCCTGGAGCTTTTTGGTTTCCATCCTTTGGAACAGAAGCCGGCTTGTGCAGAGAGTTCGTGCGATGGAGACGAACGCTTCCGAGACAAACTGCCCACGACAGAAGGGAATTATGCCGGAGGCAGCTGAAGGTATCCCCATCTTCCTCCTCTTAGTAGAAGTCAGTCTCTTACTCCTCTCAGTTGCAAAGGAAAAGATGCATCACAGATGGGCATGTACAGCTGCCATTAAACCCAGTTTTCCGAACAGCCTCCTCTTCAGAGAAAAATATTATACTAGGTCCCTGAACATTTCTCTATGCGGATGAAAGTCCAGCTATAAATCACACCGAGGTCTTAAATCACAGTATGACCTGCAAGTGACCTTTCCATCTTACATGGTCCAGCCGGCGGGATGGTTCCGCCATCACCGCGGACACTGCGTCGCGGAAGGAATGAAGGTTGTAGTGGGACTTACGTAAGCCGTGGGCCCGTCTCCATCCAGCCCTCCGCTCACATTAACGCTAAGCAGCATATAATTTAGAGAGGGAGAAATGTGATCATAGCTTTTGCCCCCACACTGCTATGAAATTCCAGGCTTTTATGTGCAGGAAGCTCCATGTTGATCTTGGCGTCCCGATGGGTTAAAAATCTTGTTTAAATGTGCAGCCTCAGAATAGTCTTTGAGGTTTTTCCTATGTTGTTTTATAAAAGGCTTCTGCCTGATTATTTACAGATGCTGTCTCTGAGAAAGCTGAAAATAGTCTCACTACGAACACAGAAATGTGGACGCGGGCTTCCCTTACTATTTTACGGTAAGCAGCCCAACAGAGCTCGTGCCCAACACAGCCCCGCTCAGCCGGCCTTCAGCTGGGTTTCTGTTGGTGTCTCGGTCCCTGAGGTCCTCGCAGACCGGATCCGAGCCATCCAAGGTACTCATTCAACAAACCATTTGTGGATCCTTACTACACTTGGGGAATGTGCCGGGGTTGGGGCCATAGGAACGAAGAGGAAGACCGTCTCTGGAGACTCAGTTTAAGCAGAGGTAGTGACTGCCCAATAACCAAAAGTCATGTGGGAATGTGGCATCACAGATGGGCAGGGCACGCTGGGGTGGTGGCCTCAGAGGGTACAGGGGGAGCAGAGGCAGATGTCCGCCCAGCTTGATGGCTTGAGCCTGCTTGCCCTCTGGCAGGACAGCCAGGTGTGGGCCCCGTACGAGGTGTTTCTTTCTTTGATGCTGAAGCAGGCCTTTGTGTCCAGGCACACATGACCTGTAATCTAGGTGGGTGACACCCATTCCTGCTTGTCAACATTGCTGAAGAACTGAGTGTTGCCTTCGAAGGGTTTCTAGTGTGCACCAAGGCAGAAAGCTCCCTGTCTCCCCCATACTCATGACCAAAGCCCTGGAGCTGAGGCTGACGTCTGTTCCTTGTGCCAGCCCTGGGGAGGGAAAGAAGCTGGCCTTGTTGGGAGTCCCCCGGTCCCTCCTGCTCCTCCTCCAGATGAGGAATCCCACCCACTCCCGCCACTCTTTTCTTCTGCTCTTTTTAGTATGTCTGAGGGCAACTCCTAGACTCCCTAGAAACCCTCCTTATCCCTTCTCAGAGACAAAGCCCAGAGCTGGACCACGAAAGGGGTATGTGGGGCCAAAGACTTTCCTTCCCCATTCCTATGAATTCCTTAGGGTCTCACAAGCAGATTAAATGGGCCTCGTTTTATATGACATCCAGGAGAGACTCTGGGATGACAGCACGAGGGCAAGAGACAGAGGACAATAAAATACAGTCCATTCAGGCTTAATTAGGGACACATGGCCCCCTGGTCATGAACATCACCATTCCTGGCACTGTTACCTCGCTGGAGCCATCGGGACATGTGGCTGAGTGCTGAGAAGCGCTTTGGGCTCATAGTAGTACCATAAATCACCATTAGTGATTAAGGACTGCACTCTGTGATTTATAACTGGCAGTAACAAAGACCTTGTACATTTAAATCTCATCACTTCTCCTCTTGTTCTACTATTGTCTCCTGTTCTTAAAGCAGAAGGAATCTAAAACAAAGTTGAGAGCCATAATATACTAACATTACCTGCTAGATAGCTCAACAGACTAAGCACCTGCTTAGGTAAGTGCAGGGACTGTGGTTCGATCCCTGGCAACACAAACTGTGCCAGCCCTGCCCCCAGGTGCGCTGAGCTGGCGAGACCAGGAGTGGTGGCACACACTTATAATCCCAGCTCTGGGAAGGCTGAAAATTAGGAAGATCACCAGGAGTCTGAGCTACATAGTAAGACCCTGGACAAAACACATTAAAAAAAAAAAAAAAAAAAAAAAACTTAATACGCTAACATCTCATCTTGGAATAGCACCGTTTATTTTCCAGAGTCCTTTGCCATAGATTACCTCACCCAGTGTTCCCAACAACTCATGGAATGAACCCTGAGTACACAGATTTACAAAGCTAAGAATATGAAGGGGTGAAGCAACTTGCCCAGGTCTCAGAGAAAGCAGCGGAGGTAGGACTCAGACAGGTCTGCCTCCCCTCGGCTTTGCTCTGCGCGACTGCAGGATACACTGTGGCTGCTGAGCACTTTCCAATGACGGAATGTTGCCACCCAAATGGTAGTGCAGGCCGTGCTCTCCCAGCTTCATGGAGGTGCAGAAGTGGATGCTTAAAACCATTCTACTTTCCCCTTTTGTCTCAGTAATAAACGATGAGAACTATTCAACCACGTCTTCTAAAGTGGGCCTTTCATTAAGTGACCCTGGCCAGCTGTAGGCCAACGTAAGTGTTCTGAGCTAGGTGGACAGGCCAGGTCGAGCTGTAATAGATGGTAGGCATGCTGAATACACTCAGTCTGCACTCGAGTGAGTGGAGGAGGACCTGCACATTATTTGATTGGTCTTTCTTAGGATGTACTGGGGGGACTGGCAATAAAAACAAAACAAAAAACATGGTGTAGGAATCACTGTGAACAATTCTGAACTGTACTAGAATGACTAATGACATTGTCAACAGAAGACCAGCTGTCCCCTGTCATGTCCTTCCAGATTACCTGATTCTGTCTCTGGGTGCTTTGTGGTCTTAGGAGTCCGAGAGGAGTCTTAGCTTGGGAGTCCTAGATCACCCAGAGCAATGTGGATGGTCCTTGACTCCACATGTGTCCCAAGGACTGCGGGGGACTTTCTGCTCCTCCTATGGAGCAGCCGGTGTAGGGTCCCCTGACAGAACCCACATCAGCACTCGCGACTGGCTCCACACACGCTGGCTCTCAGATGCGCCTTCACACAGGCGGAGCATCGCACAAGCTTCCTCCTTGGTCAAACACATCCTTGACACACATTCACTTGGTATTTGTAGGGCAGTGATGGTTTTGCCTTTTAAAACAATATTCTTTAAATACCAGCAACCATTTCTCAAGCATTTAGTGCAGATCTTACAAAAGGACATTATACATACTTAAAGCTCCCATTTATATTTATCATTCAAATCTATAAAATGTAAGTAATGATTACCTATTTAACTCCATTTCATATTTACTTCATGTTACATATACTTTATAGATAAGCAACCTGCTCAATGTTCCACAAACAGTAAGGGGAGGGACCCCTTCTCTTGCTTTTTTCAGCGTTTGCACTATCTGGGAGCAGAGTCCCTAGAGAATGTGAAGGTGTACATTCCTCCTGAGTACTTATGGGTGGTGCCCTGTAGCTCCTGGGTGGTGAGGCTGTAACTATTTGCTTTCTTGTGCGGACCAGCCTTGCATGGATAGACCAGGAAGGGTGTACTCGGCATGCACAGGTAGATGTGGGAAGATGGGGTTGTGCAGATAGCATGGTGAGCCTCGGTACTGGGGGAGTCCCGTTCCACGCCTAGGCACGCAGCAACCTAGGCGCGTCACTAAGGCCCCTCTGGGTCTCACACGTGCAGTGAGCAAGATGCAGTGGATAGCAGGGCAAGCAGGAGGACAAAATCACTATGCCCACAATGCTAGCAAAGTCCCTGGCCCTGTAGTGACCAAATTCAGGCCTCAAGGCAGACATGACAGGAGTTCCCTTCCAATTAAGAACAGTAAAAGAGCAAGAATTAGAGGTCAGGTCTGCCCTTGTGTTCTGTATCTTGTCCCTGGTAGGCAGAGCAATCCTGGGTGATTTCTCCTGAGTGCTGGGCAGCTTGGGCAGGGGGCTTATGAGAAAGGTGAGGCTCTGCTCAGGACTGAAAACACCCTGGCTTTATGCATGTACTGAACTCTGAGGAAAAGACTTCACAATCTTCATCCGTATGTCTCCCTAGAGACTTTATAACCTTTATAAATACTCCTTAAATGAGACTGAATTAATACAAGCCAGGACAACTGTTGGGTTTTTTTAGGAGCATTCTCTTCTGCTTTCAAAGCTGCCTGTGGTGTTTTTGTTGGTTTGTTTGCTTGTTTTCTTGTTTGTGCTGCTAAACTAGACCCGGAACCCAGGGCTTCATGCACATGAGGTAAGTATTCTGTGGTAGTGCTTGCTGTAATCCCAGCGCTCAGGAGAGGCTGAGGTTGAGGCAGGAGTTTGAGACCAGTCTGGACTACAGAGAGTTCAAGGCCAGCCTGGACTGCATAGTGAAGCCCTGTTTCAAAAAAGACAATCGATCAATAAAGTATGTGATTCTATATACATTACTTTTTTATTTTTTAAAATTTTTATTTATTTATTGGATAGAGGGTCTCACTAAACAGTTCTGATTCATAGTGTTCCTCCTGTCTCAGCTTCCCCAGCGCTGGGATTACAGGTGTGGACCACCACACGCAATTCTGGGGCCTCCACAGTATGCCCAGGGTTTGGGGACCAGCACAGCATGTGGTACCAGGGATCAAACCTGGGTCCTTGCACTTGCCAGACAGGTGATGAGACTGCGGAGTTATCTTCCCAGTCCCTATACACACTACTATTTGAGGTTCTACTTAAAGGGCTTTTTCTACCTGAAACTACACGTTTTCCATGGACCCTGGCCTATTCTAGACATTAGAAATATAGCAGTGGCTGAAACAGAGACAATCCTCTTTCCAAGGAGTTTTACACTGGAGTTAAAGGAAACTAAAAGAAATGTAGAAGGTATTACACCATGAAACTTTTAAGTTTATTAGAAATTTTGTCTTGAATTTCAACAATAAAATTAATAACCCAAGCAATAAAAGTTTATACCTTACTAGAACATGACAAATGAAATGATAGCCTGGAATGTTGATTTTCATTTGATTCAAATGGTAACTCTCATTTTCAGAGAATAGAAAAAGCAGGCATGTCTCTTCCAAGCAGGGCTACGCTACACACTTGGTTACCTCAAACTGCTCCTTGGGTGACTTAGTCATGCAGGCCTGCACCCAGCTCATGAGTTCCTCCTTGGGTAACTCAGTCACACGGGCCTGAACCCTCCTCATGAGTTGCTCTGCCATCTGCCACTATGACCAATAAAGTACATGACTAGAAATTATATCTGCTTGGTACTTTTCTGTAGAAGTTGATTAAAACAGCTTTAAATAAGGTACCATTTGCTTTAAATAAGATACCAAACAAATGAGGAAGCATTACATTTAGTTAGGTGACTAAAACTTCTACTTATTTCAGACTTCAGTTAAAAATTACAAGTTCATAAGCCGGGCGTGGTGGTGCAAGCCTGTAATCCCAGCATTTGGGAAGCTGAGGCAGGAAGATCAGTGTGAGTTTGAGACCAGCCTAGGCTACAAAAGTGAGCTCAAGGCCAGCCTCAATTGCATAACGAGACCCTGTCTCAAAAAGACAAAAAAAAAAAAAAAAAATTACAAGTTCATATAATTTGGAAGAAGAATAATTAAGACACCAAGCTATATGTTAGCACAATGGGCAGAATATCTTTTCACTATGATTTCATTAACTTAATGTTTTTCTCTTTTTAGATTAAATTACATCAGGCCAAAATGAACTCACCCTAGAGGATATTTTTACGGGAATAAATGTAGCATTTACTAGCAAACACATATCCTATATGCAAGTTTTTCTGTTTGTTTTGTTTTGTTTTTCCAGAAACTGGGATTGAACTCAGGCCCTTGCGCTTGCCAGGCAAGCACTTACTCTACTGAGCTATCTCCCCAGTCCCACAAATCCTGTAAAGGAGTTTTTTCCAAAAGATATTTTTTAACCAGATGGAAGGCTTTACTTTAAAAATGTAAAAGGTTATAAAAGTCACCCTTTGGAGGTAATCATTGGGCAGGGGGTAATCTTGGTTTCTTAACAGGACAAAGTGCATGTTCTTAACACACAAGGAAGATTTTTAATTCCTTAAAATGCAGTAGGGAGTGATTTTTTTCCTAAACAGCAAGAAAGCAAACCCCACCGAGACTGTGAAGTCTGCAACCTGAGACCGAAGGCTCGCTCCCAAGGCGACGCTGTCTGTTAATCGCATGCTCGGCATCTGTTAGTATGTATTGGACGAATGTGTCCCCGATGGGAATGATGCGCATCTCGAAGTATTTAAACTATGGTCAGGACAATCTGTACAACAATAGACAATTTCTATTCTTGGCCAACTCGACAGTAAACAATACAAGCTATTTTCTCATGCGGCCCATCACCAACACAAGCAGGGAGAGAACAGAGAGGCGCACGAGGCCAGCGAGGGCAAGGAAGTGGAACCCCGGGCCTGTACGAATTAATGAAGCACCCGTGAAGAGCTGTCGCTGGGAACTCCGGGAGACTCCGACCGTCGCCCTTATTTTAATAACCCTGATTGCTGCATGGCATCACAGGCTTGCTATTCATTCACTTATTTCCATCTCTCCGAGTGGAAGGCAAGCTGCGGTGGGGTGGAGAAGCTTGCGCTGGCTTGTGCAGCCCCAGCTCTCAGAGCACAGCTTGCCATGTAGGAGGTGCTCAATAAATAGTTGTTGAAAGAATGAATAATCCTTTTAGAGCGTGCAGATTCCATACGTAGGTCACTCTGCATAGCAATTATCACGATTTTAGAAAGTTACATTTACCCGGAGTTCTTTTTTAATTTATTAATAGTCCATTTCAGAAAAGTCTTCCTTTTCACTTACATGTCAATTTAAAACCTCTAATGAATTTAAAACTCTATGGTCATCCAGGCCTGGTGGCACACACATCTAATCTCAGCGCTCGAGAAGCTGAAGTAGGAGGACCACCGTGAGTTCAAGGCCAGCCCGGGCTACATAAAGGCGTTCACACTGAACTACACAGTGAGACCCTGTCTCAATAACAACAACAAAACTCTGTGGTTTTATTTATATAAACAAAACTGCTAAGAGAGTAAATATGGACTAAGCTAAACCTATAAAACCAGCAGTAGTGCACACAAGCAGCAATTTTTTAACTGAAAAGACAATTTTTAAATTATTTTCAGACTACCTTGATATCACTACAATTTTTTTTTTTTTTTTTTTTTTTTTTTGGGGACCAGAGTTTGAACTCATGACCTTGCACTTGCCAGGCAGGCACTTGTGCCATGGAGCTATCTCCCCGGCCCTACAAAAATACACTTTATATCACTACAAAAAGATTATCCTATAGACACAAACTCAACTAAAAGATTGAATTACTAATACAAAAGAAAATTATTTACTATAAGACACTGCTATATGAAAGAACACTTTAAGACTCAAAATGAGCCGGGCGTGGTGGCACATGCCTGTAATCCTAAGCACTTGGGAGGCTGAGGCAGGAGGATCAGTGCGAGTTCGAGACCAGCCTGGGCCACAAAAGTGAGCTGAAGGCCAGCCTGAACTGTGTGATGAGACCCTGTCAAAAAGACAAAAAAAAAAAAAAAGAAAGAAAGAAAACAAAAAAGACTTAAAATGAATACAATAATCAATAAAATTACTTTTCTTTTCTGTGTGTGTGTGTGTGTGTGTGTGTGTGTGTGTGTATGTGTGTGTATGTGTGTGTGTGTGTAACCAGGGACTGAACTCAGGCCCTTGCTCTTACCAGGCAAACATTTATTCTACTGAGCTATCTCCCCAGCCCCAAAATTAGTTTTCTTGAATATGTTATTACCCTAAAGGGCCAAAATCTTTAAAAATATGGTGAGCCCATGATGACGCCCATCACTGACTTCACATAGTAAAACAGATGTCACTTTTTGCCTAAGTTGTGAAGCCACAGGAGCCACAGCCACTTCGCACAACATCCTATCATTGGTCTGCAGTTTTCAATGACTGGACTGCTGATGTGGGATCCGGTTTGCATCTGTCTCACAGTATGACCAAAATTTCTTTTGAACAAGAATGCTGTCTTACCCATGTTTATTTCTTGCAGCACTTTGGAGAGGACCTGAGACATGACTGGCCCAATAAAATGCTAGCTGAGTGAGGCAGTGACCTACGGGAGGTGGAGCCAAAAGGCAGAATGAAGTAGAAGAGCACTGAGGCCTTGAGCTTGGCTAACTAGGGATGGCAGCAGGGGCAGCAGGGGCTCAGGAGGAGAAATGCCTTGAGACACTGAGCTAACTGCAGACATGTGAGTTGGGAAGCCTGTGACAGTGTGGAAGATGTGGCTGGAGCTCAGGAGAAGAGCTAGGACTCCATGGCCCACAGACGTGGGACTCCAGGTTCTTTCCTCCTACAGAGGAGTATATGTTGGAAAAGCATCAAGACAAAGACAGGGGAGAGGGAGGAAGAGGAGGAAGGAAGAAGCGGAGGAAGAAGAGGAGAAGGAGAAGGGAAGAAGGAAGAGGGGGAAGAGAATGCTCAAGTCCCTTATATAAAACAGCATAGTATTTACCCAGAATCTATCCAATCCTCCTGCATACGTTAAATCATCTTTAGATTATTTCTAACATCTAATGCAGAAGGTAACAGTAAATCTTGAGCCTGCTCCAAGCACTGTGCTAAAGGTTTATACAGCTCATCTCATCAAATGCTCATCAAATGCCCAATGAGGTGGCTATTGGCTTTATTTAAAGAGGTTGAGTAACATGCTGGCGGCTATCACAAGTTCATACCCTTGCTCATCTGACTAACAGCCAAACTGACCCAAGAAGGTCTGAGCAGCTTAGGAAGGGTGCAGCATCTTTAACTTGAAATATAATCAATCAGCCCTCTACACCTCTGGTTCTGCATCCATGGTTTCAAATAACTGTGAATCAAAACTGTTTTTAGGCCAGCCAGATAGCTTAGCAGATTAAAGCACCTGCTTATGCAGATGTGGGGATCAGGGTTCAATTCCCAGCATTCTGTGCCAGCCCCACCTCCAGGGCATGCTGAGATAGGTGACTGGGACTGGGCGTGGTGGTGTGCACTTGTAATCCCAGAGCTTGGGAGGCTGAAAACAGGAGGATCACTAAGAGTCGGATCTGTGTAGTGAGACCCTGTAGACCCTGTACTAAACACACACACACACACACACACACACACACACAAACTTTTTTAAAAAACACATCCGTATTGAACATGTATGGACTTGTTTTTCCTGTCAATATTCCCAAAACAACTCAGTATAGCAATTATTTATATAACATTTGCATTGCATTAGGTGTTAGGAAAAAAGGCAATTTAACATATACATAAGGATTGGATAGATTCTGTGTGAATACTATGCCATTTTATGTAAGGGACTTGAGCATCCTTAGATCTTGGTCTTTGCAAGGGAGTGCTGGACTCCATTCCCATGAAGACCGAGGAATAACTATATATCATTTATTTCCATCTGTATCCTTAGGTTGGGAACTGAGTCCATAGTGAACCTGGACTTGATGGATGTCTAAGGATCCTATGGATTACTAAAGTAATATCCAGTGCTAGTACCTACATTACAGAGCTAGCCCTGAGTTCTACATTAAAACAATTATCCTGTAAACCCAGCATTCAGGAGGTGAGTTTGAGGCCAGTTTGGACTACATAGTGAGATCCTGTCTCAAAACAACAACAATAAAAGAGAAGCACTAAAATAAAATTATCAGGAATAACTGCAATAATAGCAGGATTTGTAAAATACCACATAAGAGAAAATACTGTGGAGTGATTGTCCCACTGAGAAAGGAGCCCGGTGTCCACAAACACACACTCAGCTCAGCCACTGACCTGGCCACAGAACCATTTGTTCTGGCTGGCTCCCACCTTCCTCAGATAAAAATTAGAGGGTACAATTACCATCGCTCTGCATAACATTTATTTTGGAAGTGCAAATTTATTACAACCCAATTGGTATAGCAAGGAATTCAAGGGTATTGCATACTTGGTGTTTTCTGGGCTGCATGTAATGTCTTCTGTGAGAAACTATGAGTGAATGTCGAAAAGGTTACTTAGCTGAACGGAGCTCTGTCAGGAAACACAGAATGTGCGTGCATCTTGAATGCTGAGTGGCTACTGCAGTCCACGGGGTATAACAGACCACCATCCCCTCATCATGGTTTTCTTTTGCACCCCATTTCAGACAATCCTCTTTTCTCTTCATCAGCTCTCAAGGTGTGACCTTCCTGGCTCCTAGTTCCCCAACAAACTCTTCCAAGGGAAATGCCACATTTATTAAAATATTTATGTAGCTCTTCATCACTGAGTATGCATAAAACTATTCACATTCTTAAGTTGGCTCTTATCTGCATGTGTCACTGACCAAGTTTTAGGACGTTGTTGCCCGGCTCTCCTTTTCCCATAACTTACAGTTTGCATAGCATGCTTCTGTATAGCGTGGTGACTTTTAGGATGGCGGTTCGTGGAGCTGAGCAGAACCAACTGTCCTGAGGCCATTTCCAGATTTCACATCTGCTCCATCTCATCCCTCACACTGTTTCTAGACTGTTTCCCTTTGGAATCCTTCACACAAAACCCTTTATGTGGAACCGCACCAATGAGGGTAAACCTAAGCAGTGCTTATTTCATCTAAGGACTTCTTAATCCCTACAAGAAAAGAAGGGTCAAGTCATAGTATTAAAATGACGACACACTTGCTATCAGTTTTGCGAAAGGGAGTGTGTAGTCTTCTAAATATAATTTCAAAAAAAGAAGAAAAAGAAGCTTTACCCGAAAAATAAAATTTATACTCTAAGACTGAGTCGTTACACAAATATGAGATCATCTTATTATTACTAACAGTGTAACATGACTGAAATATTATCCATAAATCATGAAGTCATTGTCACTGGATGAGATCAACAAAAAGAAACTACAAGGATGATTTCTACTGATAACAAAATACAATGGAAAAATATGCGATTGGTAGGGGTTTTGCTGCTGTTTTTTTTTTGTTGTTGTTGTTGTTGTTTGTTGAGACTATGTCCCACTAAATTGCTAAAATTTTCCAGTCAGAGCAGGAATTTGTGATTCTCTTGTCTCAGCCTCCGACAGTGCTAGGATTACAGCCATGTGCCCCCACCCCTGGCTTGTGCTAACATTCTGCTTTCATGGCTTGGAATCTGTGTTCGTAGCATCCCTACGGCATTGTCTGGACTGCTTAATGTCCATGCTTCCTAAGTATAGAGGCACACAAACAGCTTATACATCACATACGTTTTTGTTATCATTACTAACTTGTGACCTCGTGTTGGCTTGACGTTAACCTCTTTTCACAATTAATTGGAGCACAAAATAAAGGCAAATGTCTGAACCTGAATGAAGAGATCTACCACCATAAACAGTCCCAGTTCTGCATTTTAGAAGATGGTATACTCAGAGGGCATGACTACATTTAATGCAGCATGATATTAATCATGAACTGTCATGCCCATGTGAAAAACCTTTATTTCTTAATTTAGTTATATACCAAGAGCATCTTTTGTGAGAAAACCTTTTATTTTTCTAGAAAATTTTTGCTTTATTGGGGGTGTCTCCCATAAGGCCATGAAGACTACTGGGGCTTCCCATTAACAAACAAGAACTTAGGAAATTATCCAGGTAGCTGCTTCCTTATTCACAAACTGGAGTACTGCCCAGTAGTCTCTCTACACCCCAAGAGGTTTTTGTCCAATTACCTAATAATTTTTGATGACTTATGAAAACCCGATCGCAACATTTAAAGCATCTGCCTATCATATGAGTAGCATGCTTTCTCTGCACCCTCTTCTTGACAAGTCACCGTTCTGATCCCCTCGGGTTGTCACTGCCCCATTCCTGGTGTACTGCAAAGAATGGTCAGATGCAAGCCCTACACTGATTCCTCCTCTTCCTAATCACTTTCCTCATTAACTGGCATCAAAATAACCTTCCAGTGCACACGTTTGAGGCTCACTTGCTCCAACTGCCTTTCCGTACAGAGCCCTCTCAGCTGGCTTTTCATGCAAACAGCATGCCCATTGCAGTTTCGCCTACACAATTTTCCCTGCTTCACTTCTCAGCCTGGTCTTGTAGGCCAATGCTCTGACACATTTGCTCACCTTGAAGGCCAGTCCCCTAACACTTGTTACATCTCAACAACGTCCTTGGCTTTGACTGGCAGCTCTGGATATTTAAAGAACTCACCATTTTTTAAAAACTTTATTTATTCATTTATGTTATGGCTGGCTCAGCCTGCCCTGGGAGTGCGTCTGGCGCAGCATGTGGTGCAGGGGATCGAACTGCGGTCCCTGTGGTTGCCTAAGCTTGCCTAAGCAGACACTTTATTTTTTTTATTTTTTTATTTTTATTTTTTTGGTTGTAGGAATTTATTTCTGTCATTTACAACTCATCATTCATGCTTAATTGCTGTTCAACTTAATAACCATTATAAAAAAAATACTAAACATGTATCAAACTAATAGCTTTATTTTCTAGGGACAAACTTCTATTCATTGCTCCTGTGGTTCAGCTGTGAGCTGATGCTCCCTTGTCATCACTGCTAACAGTTACATTAGCGGTGTGGAATTACACCACTACACTGGAGGAGGAATTATTCCCAGGAAAGCTCAGTTGTTACTGCTTCTCCTCCAGAACCTAAGCAGACACTTTAGACCACTGAACTATCTTGCCAGCCCCTGGATATTTATTTAACGCTTATTCTTATAGTGTCATTTCCTTCACTTACTGGATTCTGAATTTTTTAGCTGGATTCTGAGTTTCTTGGCTGGATCGTGAGTTTCTTAAAAGATTTTAACACGCAATACAGTCTCTTGCACATGATGAACACTTCATTAATGCTCATGATGATGCAATTTAGTGAACTTCAAATTAGAGAAAGAGGGGCTGGGAGATAGCTCCGTGGCACAAGTGCCTGCCAGGCAAGTGCAAGGTCATGAGTTCGAACCCCAGTCCTGTAAAAAAAAAAAAAAAAAAAATAGAGAAACAACGAGAATTCAAATTTATTGCGGTGTGTGTGTGTGTGTGTGTGTCTGTGTGTGTGTAACACATTCAAAGCCTCTTTATGCATTGGGCTTTTCTGAATATCCAGGAGTGGATGAAGCATTCAGAATTTTGCCTACTCCTAAAAAAGAATAGATATTCAAAATCGGAATATTAGTACCACACTGACAAGTGTCTATACTCAAACTGAACAAGTTCATTTGTTTCCAGGATGTAAAAAGCATTGCAAATAAATGTCTGCTATTTTGATGGGTCAGCCTGCAGAACTTCCTAGCACCTTGCCCTCTTCTGATAACCCATAACAGGAACGTGGAATGACTTCTAGACGCATCATCCTGTACTCAGAGCAAATTTCCGTAAAGAATGATTGTGTTTCTGATAGTTAAAAAAATTAGACTAGGGGCCGGTGAGATAGCTCATCGGTCTAAGGCCCCTGCTTAGGCAAGCTTAGGCAACTGCAGGGACTGTGGTTTGATCCCCAGCACCACATGCTGTGCCAGCCTCACCCTCAGGGCAGGCTGAGCCAGCCATAACATAAAGTTTTTTTTAAAAATTAGACTAATTAATAACAGTTCACCTTTGCCTTTTCGGTCTTCCATGTGCCTCTGTTGTCTCTGAGGGAATTTAGCCAGAATTTGTGGTTAATGTCATGGTGTATCAGCCAGATCGTTGCTACAAAACAAGTAGCCTCCAAGTGGCTAGCAAATCTTTGTCCTACCATTGCTTCTTGGTCAAGATAAGAGCCCTGCTTGATGATTAAAATGCTGCAGAATGTCACGGTGCGATTCAGTGTTCTGTGGGGGGAAAAGCAGAAGGGTTTGAGCATGGTAGCCATGGAAATGTCAACTTTGGCAACGTCTGTTTCTCCACAAGTACACTCAGGCAGAGTGTGAAAGACTAGGATTGATAGGCTAGGACCACAGCACTGCCCCAGGCATGGTGCAAGGCAGCAGCAAGGTCCCAACTCCATAGGCTGTCACATGGAAAAGTGGGCTGAAGCACGAGGAGGTCACAAATCACATAGCGACAACGCAAATTGCAGCAAGAAAGTCATTCTCAAGTTGGATTGCTCAAATTTCCAAATTGTGTAATAATGGCCTGAATTTAATCTTTCCAAGATTACATAGTATTATTATTATTGTTGTTATTATTATTAGAAATAGAACTGGTTTGTGTTCAATATTAGAATCTGCCAGTAAATTATATTGGTGTCAGATAATTGAGTGTTACTATATATCACATGTGTGATGGAAATATAATTTTGCACAATTCTGATAGCAAAATTTCTCTGCCAGGGTGTGGCCTAGAAAAAGTGATCCTTCTCTAAGAGAGAAGAGATTTAATTTGCAGATGATTAAGGGGAGGAAAGGGCAACTTTCTGGAATTTAGAGTTGGGCTCTACTCTGTAAATGCAGTTTGGGCCCAGACGTTATACCGATTCTCTTTGTCCAACTGGGAGTTGCAGACTCTTTGTCTAGACTACCTGAGAGTCACCTGAACCAAATGTCTCCACTAGAGGTGGGTCACAGAGGCAGGTGGCCTTCCTCCAAATAGCTATGGGACAGTGCTGGTTGCTCTTGGATGTTCTGGTGTGTGCTAGCCACTCCTCCACAACCAGCTGTTGCATGTCTTGAGCCCAAGACACATGTTTGTATTTTATTGGCGTGTGTCATGTGACTGCCAATCACCAGTGTGCAAGCACCTCACAATACTCCACATCTGTCAGTTCATTCATTTTGTCATGAAAAGGTAAGTAGCATTGTATGTGCGTGTGTGTGTGTGTGTGTGTGTGTGTGTGTGTTTCTCACTTTTAGCTCATAGCTAGAAATAGCCATACTATTACATGAGTTGGGAACTTCTAAGGTGAGCAGCAATTATCTCAGGAAAATAAAATCAGAGATGGGGCCACAGAGGTAGTGGAGATAGAGAGGCGGTAGCCACAGAGGAGACACTGCAGGACCCACCAGGCTGACCTGGCCCAGACGAGGGCCTCCTGTACCTGGTCCCTATATTTTTAGAGAACAGCTCCAGTAGGCATTGATGATAGGGCTGCAAAGGCCTAGAGTTAAATTCCAGTCCTGTTTTCACTTTATGGCCTCTGCAACATAAAGACCAAAGGGGAACATCTGGGCCACTGGGCCACGACGCACATGTTCACAGCTGGAAGAGATCACAGATGACCCAAGTTAAATTAGCTCCAGGGTGGCCACCTGCACGGCCTTTTCATTTCTCTCAAATTCTTTCCCCTGCCCATTTTGACCTGTCCCATGATTCTCCACTTAAACTGGAATTTTTTTCAAGCCCATCCGCATGGTCTCTCTTCTCTTCACTCTGAAGCGGGCCCTTGCTGTGGTGGGTGTGTGTGGGAGGGGAGGGATGCACAGCTGTCACCCAGCTCTCCATAGCCCATCTCTGAGCACAGTCACAAAGGCCGGAAATGACTCCAGGGCTAGAAAGTTTTATTCTGATTGGGACAAGTGACTTGAGTCGACCCAGATGTGACACTTCATGTGATAGCATTTGAGTTAAAAGAAATATAGTGTAATGATAGCTGTTTGCAAGGATGGAACCCTTACCAGGGGCCACATGCTCTACGAAGCTCTTTTACATCCATTCATTCAACAGAGCGAGCCACACGTTGAGGGGGAGAAGGCCCAAATAAGGTATTTCTCTGACAACTAATAAAATAGACCAAAGAAAGCAGGATTTAAAGCTTTGACCTGTCATCTCGAAGCACACATATTTCTGAAGAAATATACTTTGTAAAAATTTACAGTCTGCATACATATGTTATATGTATACAGTTCATTATAATTTCAGCTCTGAACTCTAGGACATATTTTGAGTTTAACCTTTTAAAAATTTATGAACAGGCTAAGTTGACATATGTGCTAGGTTGTCGTATAAAAGCCATATTCTAAAATGAAATGTAAAAATAGAAATATATTTGGACGTGGAGATACTATTGGATATTGAGAAAGGAGACATGAGTGATTTCAGATGTTGTAAAGTCAGAGTGCCAGCATAAACCTCACGCTATTACAACCCAGGATGATAGATGAATGAATAATTTACTTTCCCTCGCTCTTGTCTCCAAGTTGATTGCTTAGCTCAAGCATCGAGTGGTCCTACATCACGGAGCTAAAATCCATTCCAACTTTTAATATGCTCTGTATTTCTTCCAACTATTTATTATTTTTAAACATTAAAATTTTAAGTGAATGTTTGAATTTTATGTTCAATACTTTAAAGATTTATATATCGAGCTTAGCTGCACTTTATGAAAAAAAGAAGACATATCAGAAATACAAAATAGGATCCAAACTTTTCATCCCACAATGCCCCATGTTCTCCATGTTTAAAATATCTGTTGTATCCAGCCACAGAAGAAAGAAAACCAGAACTGAAGTCAGGGGACAAGGCCATAATGGTGGGGAGCTAAAGAAATAACTAGAAGGAAGGAATAATAAATAAAGGAAGCAGAAATAATAATTCTGGATAGGAACCGGCTGCTTTTAACATGCCTCATCTGGCTGGGAAACCTTCAGGGGCCAACTCCAACTCTATCTCTTCTTTCTCCTGGCAGGGCCTTTGCTCTAGGAAAGTACCTGCATTTCACCATTCTCTGCCAAGCTTCCACAATGGCCTGTCCCTCTCTGTTTTATAATTTCATGTTTCCACGTGTCCTTCTTCCTAAAAACCATGAGCTCCTTAAGATGTTCTTTGTTTTATTCAGTTACCCTTCACATGATAATACCAACCAAAATGGTCCAGTATCTTCAGTGCTAAGTGTTTGTTGGACAGATGAATTAACCAATTAACAAACAAATGGATAAAAAAAGGTATGTAGGCCCGCAAGGGAGAGAAAACCTGAAACACACAGAGAAGATAATCATATGCTAAGTACTACCCACAAACCAAATGATCTAAACCTCGGGTCTGTAGGAATCTGAATTATTTCTTCACTGTTCCAAATCATTTCTCTATTAACGATACTTGCTGAGATAAAATTCATATATTGCAAATTTTATCTATTTGAAAATGTCTGTAATCCAACACTCTGTGAGGCTGAGGGGAGAGGGCTGCTAGTTCCAATCCAGCTTGGGCAACTTTATGATCTAGAATCTATTTAAAGAAAAAAAAAAAAGCATCTATTTGAACCAAGCACAGTGGCACATTGCCTGTAGTCCAAGCACAGAGGGGGACCACAAGTTTAAGTCCTTCTCCGTGAGACTCTTGTTTCAAACTTAAAATTAAAAAGGGCTGGGGTCATGACTCGATGGGACAATGCCCCTAAATTCAATCCTCTAGCACTACTAAAAAAATTAGTTTTCATCAATTTGAAATCAAAATCTGACATATGTGACAATGGCTACTATCAAAAAAGATGAGAGATAACAAATAGTGATCAGAACGTGGAGAAAATAGAGCCATTGTGCCCTACTGGTAGGAACCGACACTTGTCTGCCATCTCAGAGAGCAGTGTGGAGAGTCCTCAAAAGCTCAGGAATAGAACATCATACAGTCCAGCCATCCCATGTCCGGGCATAGATCCACAAAGCAGCAAATCAGTATCTCAGAGGGGCGTCTGCATTCTTACGTTCATCGCAGCACCATTCACAGTCACTGAGACATGGGCACAATCTAGTGTTGACGGACGAGTGTGCAGAGCATCACACAGCCAAATCAAAGAAGGGACGTCCTGCCATTTGTCATGTGTGAATAACAGAGGGGACGGCCCGCCAAGTGAAACAAGCCAGGCAGAAAAACATAAACAACTATATAGGGGTCCCTGAATGTGATCCATCAACAGCACAGTGGTGATTGCTAAGTATTGGGGGTAGGGGGAGAAATGCGGGGGTGTGGATCAGAAGGTATTAGCATTCAGTTCTCAGAAGAGTACATGTTGAGATTTTAATGAATAGATTCTTGATAGTTAAAAACACTCTTTTTTACATGAAATTTGCCAAGAAGCGCCAAGAACATCTGAAGCTGGAAATTGGTCACATATGTGGGGGCAAAACAAGACCTGTTGGAGAATGAAGAGTGCCTAAAGCAATCAAGCCACTTCCGTCCTAAAACCCCTTGCCTGAGACAATTCCAGTCATTTGTTGCTAGGCAACACTGTATCTTGTGATACTAACTTTGTCAAATGTATAAATAAATGCCCCCTACAGTGGTTGTTCAGTTCCTTTCCCCTCATCTGGAAAGAGGGCTCCACCTGACCCCAGCTTTTATCTGTTGTTTTTATTTCTTGACCCTCTCTCCCTTTCCCCCAGAACATAAGGCTGCTCAGGATGCAGCAAATAAGGTAGATGTTTACTTGTGGGGAAAAAAGGTCACAGGTGATGAATGTGTTAATTAACTTGATTCCACATTTACATGAATCAAGCCATCACAATGTACAGTGTAAACATACACAATTCATCAAATACACCTCAACAAAGATGAAAATCTCACGTATGTGGAGAATTACACTCACAGTAACAACTCAGATATGGTATTAATAAATTTCATTGTGTAGAGTTTCACCTAATGGTATTTTCACATATGTTGATGCATTGGACTCTGCCCATTTTTCTCTGCATTGCATCCTTTCGATTTTACCGCCTGCCCCATACAAGTCAGACGCCTGAGTCTTGGAGAGGCTCCTCCACTCACGGTCACAGACGACTTGGGATTGCACTAGGTCAGACCACATGAGCGGGCACTGCACACCAGCCGCTGCCACAGGAGGCTGTGCTTGCAGCCCATGGGACCACAGCATGCACTGTCACGGATGTCCCTGGGCAATTATCCCCAGAATGGGACAGTACTACACCTCATCACTCAGCGTTCCTCGGGCCATGCTGAGTACATACAGTGAGCAAACCTTTAGCTTAGGACACCATCCATGTCCCCACACCAACTGAAATGACATGTGTCCTGCCTCACACCTGTACTTCTGTTAATGCACAAAGGCATTTTTGTTAATGTCTTTTGTTAATGAATATGCCCCACAAAAAGTCACTATGGGACAGTCAAAATATTTTTCTCTACATAATTAAAATAGCTCTTCTCAACCTAACAGGCAACTACTAACATCTATTAATATTTTGATTGGCCAAACTCTTTTTCATTATTTTTCATTTATGTATTTGATACAAGGTCTCACTACGCAGTTCCGACTCATAGTGATCCTTCTGTTTTCAGCCTCTCCAGTGCTGGGATTACAGGCGTGCACCACCATGCCTGGCCTCAGTTGCCCAGCTCAGCATGCCCCAGGGGCAGGGCCAGCACAGCATGCAGGACCAGAGATTGAACCCTGGTCCCTGTGCTTGCCAAAGCAGGTGCTGAACCCACCGAGCTACCTCACTGGCCCAGCCAAATGCTTTTTAAACTAGTGTCATATCCCGAAAAACTTTCACTTCAATCAGTAAGATTGAAAACAAGGAATTTTTCCTGCCCAGATTTATTAAAGACAAACAAAAAAGCAAATAGACTAAGAGATCAGAAGAACAATTACTCAACAAACATTCATTAAATACAGAATCTAATTCAGGAAC